>WBMW01006293.1:125959-225813 GCA_013396635.1 Penelope pileata | reverse complement strand
CGCGCGTCGGGCGGGTGGACGGAAGCCGGGGCCTGGCACGAGAGAGCCCGGGGGCAGGTGGGGAGCGCCCTTTGCTTCCTGGCTACTTCTCAGCTCAGTTATCTCAACGGTCTGTATGTAGATGTCACGCTAAAGAGCTGGGCGTGATTATTGTGTATTTACTCTTTGAGGAGTTCTCGCGAAGTTAGACACACGCCTCTTGTTAGCTGCCCGCCTAAGATTTCTGGGAATCTTACCGGAGAGTGAACGAAGCTCACTTTGTGGAAGCCGAAGAGGCGCTGGGATGCCCCTGCTGATAGGAGAGGCGGAGCGTGAGGCGCGGCACGCGGGGCTGCCGCCGCAGCTCGTCCCGTGCTCCCGCCGGGGGGATCCGAGCCGCAGCCGCGAGCTGTCCGCGAGCCGTCCCGCTGGAACTTCTTGCAGAGTGAGCTCTGGCTGCCAGGCAGCTGAACTTTTCTCTGAAAGAAAAGTATTCTGCAATTAAAACCAAACAAACAAGGAAACATTTTGACAGAGGATGTGCTTAAAGGTGTTTCCTCATTGCTGGCTAGGTTGAGTTGCATTTGGTAACTTCATTGCTTTTGGAAAGGAAACGCTTCTAGCTGAACGATTTCCTTGCTCCGTGTTGGCCTAAACGCTAATTCATAATAAGGCCTTTAAAATGGTCACTTGGGAGAGTTTTCTTGGGCACACGGTCAGTATGCTGACTGCATTGTGTAGATTTTTGGAAATATCTGTAGTGATCTCCAATGCTTCCTAATCCTGCTAATCATGTCAGTTTGTATGTGGTCGGGTGCAACTGAAAGATGAAATTCACCACTGGCAGATTTCAGTCTGCTCCTTGGTAAGTCCTAGGGTAGTTGTGATAGTTTTTTTCCCCTCTCTTTATTTGGAACTTGACTAGTATGCATGTGGCCTAGCAGAAGCTGGGAGCAAGCCTGAACTTGTTTTTGTTGAACTTATCACTGAAAGTGAGATTGGCTTGCTTGCGCTTCTGAAAATTTCTTAAGGCTAATATTGGTACTGTTCTTTAAAGGGAAGAAGTTTTCTTTTGAGTATGGAGCAATGAGAAACACTCATTTGGGTGTTAATATATTCAGCTATTTCCTTTTGTTCACACATTTAATTAAAAGTTGGTTTGCTTGCGTACTTCAGCAAGGATTTGTTTGTCCAGGCACATCTTCCTATCAGTGTTGTCCTGAAGAGTTTTTCAACTGGAAAATCCTGGAATGGAGGCTGTACCGTTTAGTGCGGCTTTTGAAAATGTTAGATGCGGGAATGTATCCTCCATGTGAGGAAGAATCCTGAAAAGGATGCATTGTTTTATTGCGCCAATGTTGCGCTGTTTACTTTGGGGCTACACAGCTGTTGCTTTCTGCAAAACACAAATAGCAGGTATGCCGCTCTCAGTTCTTCTGCCTCGTTGTCAGAGTTCCTTTCAGAGGAAGGATCTGAAAATCGTTTTGAAGAGAGTGTGAGAAACATCATCTCTGGAAGAAAGTTGAATGATCTCTTGTAAGACTTAGGATGTGCAAAACAAATTGGAACTGATCACATGCCAAAAACATGTTTTTCTTGGAAGAGAAGCCCAGATAGATTCCCTTGTATTGTTTTTTCCATATAGCAATTTGGATATTGTACACTTATTTTTGTAAAATTGGATAGTTGAATGTCTTCCAAGCAGCTTTATTTTGTATTCCCACTATAGCAGTCTCCCCATTTGTATAAACATGTTGAATGGCTTTTGTCTAGGTTACTCTGTATTGAAGAATGTGACAGTGCATTGAGAATAAATTTTATTTAGGCAAGATCTAGTCCCACCCCCTCCCCCGCCGCCCTTTTTTGTTACTTATTTCTGTCAAAGGCTATTGAGACCATCCATTTGCTGCTACTGGGAGTAAAAGTATGGATGCAGCCATGTGAACTGAACTTGGATACTACTGTTCACTTATTTCCTTAGTGGTACGAATACTGATGTAGTGATATAAACATTTATACATCGACTTTCACATCTTCATATACAATGTTGTACACACTTATTGGATTTGCAACTTATTCTACAATTAAAAGTTATGGAGCAGAATGCATTCTTTTTCAATATTCATTACTTTGGCATGGTTTGTTTTGAAAGAGATGGTCCTTGAGTTCCATTTTTCTGCATACTTGGGAATAAAACATTCAGAAACATTGCAGCATAAGAAATTATTTACTACTTCTATCCTGTGATACAAAGACTCACCAGCTGTGTGTAGATTCTGGTTCTGTGTTACTGAAAGCATCCTCTGAGCAGCCAAACCAAAATAAGCATAACCCTTTCCTCAGATCCACAAATACACTAATACACAACTGTGAACTTACTGGTATCCGGTGAGTTGTATAGGTAGGTCAGATCTGTAGTGCTTCTTTAAAAGGGCTTTGGCTGCAGATGACTGCTGAAACAAAAATGGCCTTGACTTCAGCTCCTGGCATTGCTGGCATTTTGCCGTCAAAAACGTCTCCTCAGTGAGCAGCTTCTTTTGTCTGCTGCATATTACGTCGCAAAATATGTGGCAAAAATAAATGATGTTCTGCAAATTTGGAAACAGGAGTTTGTTCTGTGGCAGATAATCCTGTGCGTTGTGTTGTGGTTTGTACAGAGATGGATCCAAATAACTGATAATGTGTGACTGTTTGAGTTCCTGAAGCAACAGGACTGGAGGTGTTCCAGAATAAGGTGTGAGCAGAGCTGTTGCATGTAGAAAAAGCAATACCTAGATGCAGAAAAGTCTAAGTAAATAAAAGCTACTTACCTACGTGCCTTTTTGTTACTGCTGAAGGTGGAGAGATTGGGGGAATTATACTGTCTGAAAATAAAGGCTAACACCTCAGGAGTAAAGACCCTAAACAACACTCTAAATCCAGAGCGACCCCGGAAGGTGGAAACTGCTGGGATAACCAATTTCAACTTCAATTTTGAAATGCTTAGACTGATATGCTAACACTAGAAGACTTTTTTCACAAACATTAGTACATGTACTCTTTTTTTTCCCCTGATGGGTGCATTAAACACTGTGGCACAGACAGTGCCTGCCTGATGTTTTTTCTCACATTAGTTATTTCTGTAGTAATTCTGTACTTAGAATACAGATTCAACTTCTTAACAGAATATATATTTGTATTTTTCAGGGGTTTAGAGGTGAGTGAGGGGCAGTACTGAATTTCTTCTTTTGAGAAGGGGCTTATGTGAAAAGCTTGAGGAAACGCTGATGCTTTAAGTCTTTAAAAGAAGGATGAGTGCTTGGATATATGCTCAGGCTGAGTAAGGACAAGTCAAATCTAATTCTTATTCTAAAAACTGATAATTTATCTGTTTAGCTCAATCCGAGCCTGTTTGAATTGGAGTGACTTGGGAATCTATCAGTGAGAGTTAAACCCTAACAAACTTCATCTCAGAGAGGGTGATATCAGATCAGCCTATAGAGTTCTCTCTCCAGAAAAGTTTTAGTTGTGAAGATATTGTCACTGCTCAGCACACGTGTGAACAGAGATCAAAGCTGAAAAGAATACAGCCCCCAAACTGAAGTTGAATATATTGGCAGAAGTGAAGAGTTTTTATAAATAAACTTTAATACTAATAGTGCTGTGTTGTGTTTTTTTTTTTTTAACATCTTCCAGAAAAATACTTGATTTATTCAACTTCTCTTTTTTCTTGTAACATGCAGCACACATTCATGCATGGTATAAATACGAAGTTTGTTTTTCTCTGTTTTTGATTTTTTTCTTTTTGAAAGTCTGAATAAAGGTGTAGTTATTCAAAGGGCATTGGGGAAATTGTACAGGAAGAGGTTTTATCCTTTATTGGAGCAAATGATACAGGAGGAAAGTAATAATTTTCGAGCTTCATATTCTAGGTGATAAGTAGTGTCCTTTTTGTTAGGAAGTATTTTGAATTAGGTATGTCTATCACCTTGGATATATTCTGGTTGTATGACTCCTTCTGTTTCAGCTCATTGTTTAAGTCCTAAGCTGTGCTACCAAAGCTGCTTTTTCTTTTCCAGGCTGCTTAAGGCTAGTACCTGCATGCCAGGACAGCTGCTACAGTCAGCAGGTTTGCCTAAGGCCAAGTTACTCTGTATACAGGAAGAGGGAGGAGAAAAAACCTGTTGTCTGCTGCTGCCCGTAAACCTTTAAAGACATCATTTCGGGCTGTCTCAGACACCTTTGGAGTAGTAGCTTCTCCTTTTGCGTTGGATTTCATGAATTTGGAAATGGCCATGGAAGAAGGAAGAGATGGTGTGGGTGAACTCTAGAGAGTGCAAGAGCTGAAATGGAAAATATGGAGGGGAAATTGCCACGGGCGCTGAAGGTCTCTTGTATGGAGGCCAGAACTTGATTCTGTGGCTGTGCATCTGCCAGTTTGTGACTGAGGAAACTGCTTCCTTGCCAGAGCTGAAAAGCTAGTGGTTACCTGGTTCCTGTTTTCCCTTGTGACAATCCTTTGGAGGACCTGATCCGAGATGGGTATATTTTGATCACCTCCACAGCTTTCTGGCTAGGGTCCTTTAAATAATTTAAGCTGCTTTTTTTCTTTTTTTTTTCCCCCAAACATTCTCAGAAGTGACTTTCTCTCTGCAAACTGTTATATTGGTTACGGTAAATATTTACTGGGATTCTCCTCTGAAGATGGTTTGAACTCACAGTTCACAAAGAATGCTTTAGTCGGTGATGTTTTTTCCTTTTCCAGGTGAAAGTGTTTCTGCACTAAAAAGAGCTTAAGGCTCACAAGATGATGGAGTGGAAGCCTCACTCTGCTAACTGGTGCTAGCATGGGAGTGGGAAAGCTTTAGGTTCGAGCTCTGTTCTTAGTTCACGTACTCTACCCTTTATACCCAAGTACTGTATAATAAGTGTGTGTCTGGAGATGAGTGGTTTGCATCTTGTAACTACTGGGATTACGTTTTGAAACTTACTTGTGCTAAGACTTTGATTTTGCTATTTTCATTGTACAGGTGATTATAAAAGGACGGAGAGGTAATGCTGTTTACCCTGTTTGAAATTTTGATCTATAAGCAATTTAAAACTATTGCTGTATAAATTACAAGGAGCCTTTCAGAATTTTATCCAAGATTAATTAAGACCTCTGAATGCAGTGATGTTTCTCTTTTGTTTTTAATTTCCTTTTTCTTTTCCCTAGGTTTGCAGTCTTAAAAAAAAAAAATAAATAAAATTCAGTTTGAACTAAAGGAACTTGAAGAAGCATTTCAAAGAAATGTATTTTCCATTGGCTGGCTGACAACAAACGTAGAGAGCTTTGTTGCTGCTGACTATGTGCTCATCTTAACTATTTCTACATGACCGTGAGGGGCAATATTCGGAATGAGGCTGCCATCATGTCATCCACAGGCAGTGGCACTGATATTGAAGAATTCTTGGTCAACATTAACTTGGGGCAGTATCTTCGTAACTTTAAAGAATATGGCTATAATATTGTGGCAGACTGCATGGGAATAAATAACAGTGTGCTCCAGCAAATGGGAGTGTTGCCTACAGGGCACCGCAGAAGGATACTAAAGCAGTTAGACAACACTCTTTCAAAAATGCAAGGAAATTCTCTTCTATGTGACAATTTAAAACTCAAAGACTTGAAAGGTTTAGAAGAGAAACAATATACTTTCTCAGATGAAGATTCCCCAAAAAGCAATTTAAATGTAGATGAGACTGGCTTGGTATCTGCAACATCATCAGTACAACTTCCTAATGAAGCTTACATTGGTACAGAAAGGTTCAAAGTTGGAGAGCAAAACTTATTGGAGGTGAATGATGACAGCTTTATCAATTCAGATTTCTTTAGTTTATATCAGAATTCAGGCAGTGTACTAAAAGCTGTCAGTGACAGCATGAAGATTAATACTCAGCCGGACACATCGCTGGAAAAAGCTGCTGCATACCAAGCTGATGAGCACTTGGCTGGCCGCTTGGCATTTTGTGATCCTCCTTCACTTGCTCATTCATATGAGACAAAATACAATGAAAACATACATCAGACGTTTGCCGTTGAGGAGGATCTGTCTGATAGTGAGCCACATTCTCCATTTGTTAAGTTCAGAGGAGAAATGATAGACAATGACTTATACGATTCTTGTACGCACAACTGCATGAAAGTATTTCCAAAAACAAGCCGGTCTTTTATATTAAGGCATCGACCAGTGCCAGAAATTCCTGAATCAAACCAAGTTGAAACTTCATCAAGGTAACTGCTGTTTCTTTTTAATGATGAATTATTATCACTGTAGAAATTATGGGACAGTTTTTGGGGAGAGGGCAGAGGTGAGAGGTATTGTTTTGGGGGGCTTTTCTGTATGTGCTGCAAGTAGAGTGGATCTGGAATGAAAAATGTCATATTATCCAAAGAAGGATTAAGCTTCAATACAAGTTAAAAACACAAATAAGAATATCAAGGTAAAATTTTAGAATAATGTCTCATTATAATCTTCCTAATCATCTGTTCATCTGCTTATTTTCAAAGAAATGAGTTCTTAGTGCTTTAGAAATAACCCAAGGTTATAATAACTGTATCGGGCATTTTTTAGACTAAATCTATATGCTCTTAAAATGAGGAAGAATAAAATTATACAAATATTACAAAAAACTTATTGGAAAAGAAAATGCTGTGAAAAATACTCCAAACCAAAATGTTACTATTACTATTAATTAGACGCTTGCACCAGTATCTAATGAGATTCTGATCCATAACAGGAAAATGGAGACAAAATAGTAACTTCAAGAAGGTAAAAATTCATCTTTAAGTAGAAAAATCTATTTTTCATGGGGAAACATCAGTTATAATTGTGAAACACAAGTATTCTGGTTATATTTTAGTACCTATTAAGGCTATACCTTTCAGAAGATACTGTCCTTAGAAAATAAACCTTTATTTCCCAGATATTAAATACATGACTTTTAAGAAAATTTTACACAACTACCTGTATTAATGTGCTTTCATCTGAAAAGTGAGGCAAAATTTAGAAAAGCTGCCTTGTCTGCGTCATGTGTTGTGTGGTATAGCCACCTTGTAAGGATGTGTGTGTGTGAAGCAGGCTTTATCTGGTAGGAATGTGTAGACATACGGAGGTGAATTTGTCTTAGCCTTAAAGCACAAAACTCTGCAGTAAAAATTACATTCTTTTAAATTAGAATAAGATGCTTCATGGAAGAGGAAAATGTATTATACTGCAGGTCTAAAGCAAGGACTTTCTTCGAAGTGGCTCTTAGGCTGACGTCTAAACTGGTTGTCATTTAACTGTTGATTCAGAGAATGAATGCAACCGGTTTGTCATGTTCGGTGTTGGCTCCTGCTGGTATTCACATACCAACAAAGACTTGTACTTTAATGATTCTGGTAGTAGAATTTTTATTTATTTATTTGTTTGAGGCATTCCAGTGGGAAAAAGAAGTGGGGGGAAAAATGGAAAACAATTATTTTTTGTTTTTAATGACCTAAAAACTTTTATGGAGCTTTGTAGGATGAAGAAAAGCCACTCCTTCAGTCAAAGGATGTTTTGTCAATTATGAAGGCCTTATACAGAGGGTGGTGGTGGAAGGTTTTCAGAGTTCATAGGGTCTTTTTAAGGATAGTTCTGTGCAGCATTGATGACAATAGGATTGGATTGCATCCAGAAAAGTTTATGATAAGCTGCATAGTTTGAATTAGTTTCAAAACATTTCCATGATGTATGAGTAGATGTTTTTTATTCCTTTAAAATGTTTGAGTTCATAATTACAGTCCACAAGTTGCTCAGTGGCACTTTCTGCCTTGAATGAACGCTTGTTGCTTCTTCTGTAAAGAGATGATGAACGTAGAAGAGAAGATCTGATATTAGAACTTAACTCCAGGACTGTCTTACTAAGTATGGTATTGTTTGAATGTTAAAAATAAGAGGCAGTGAATGAGCATTTGATCACAGTATTGTGAACTGTGTATCCAGAATCTTCCCCATGGACTTGTGATATTTTTGATTTTGTTAATCGTACAGTTTCACTCATCATGCTTGATGAACGTCTCAGAAGAAAAATTCCTGCAAAGACATATGCAAAACTTTGTTACTGTAGACATATCCAGATCATTAGCTTGCATTTTTCTAGCTTTTTGTTTTTGTTTTAAACCAGTAGCTATGCCTGGAAGGGACGTCTGAGAACATTTTGTATTTATCTTGTCTTTTTCATCGGCATATCTCAGCAGGTAGAAACATCATTAACGAGTTTATACACGCCCGAAGTGCAGAGTTTTCCCAACCATTTATAAGTTTCTTTTAGATCATTGAAAGACGTTAATACTAAATGTTCAATCAAACAATTGTGCTACAACAGGTGGAGAGGTAAGGATTCTTTGCAACAAGTAAGAAATTTTTGTGTGCGTCACTTCAAAAAGAAATTTTATCACCGTCTTCTGAAACACAACAATTGTGCTCATTGAAACTGAAGTATAAACATTTCTCAGTGGGGAGTGGCTTTATGTTAACGTTTGTGGAGTGATTACCACTACTGCATGTAATGAAGCTATTCCAGCTGAGCTGAAATGGGAATCTAGTGTTAAAAGATAACAATGAGTGGCTACTAAAAGAATATTCTTATCTCTTCTGAGGGACAATCATTCAGTAGAGAGAATATGCTATATTTGTAGTATTCCCACCATTGAAGTAAATCCTCCAAATCCCAGTCTCTCAGTGACTGATGTGTGACTGGGTCACTAACTTCATTACCCACCATTCTGGTTTGTGAACTCCAGCTTATTTTCTTCATCTTTATACTCCATTTACAACAATATAAAAATCCTGAAGGACAAGTCTCAAGTCTGAGGAAGATCAAGGGTAAACCAGAACTTCAAAACAGAACTTCAGCTTCACAGAAACATTCTTGATTAACTTTGCTGGGTGCATTTTAGAGGCAAGAAATTAATAAAGAAATTTCAAGTGATAGCTTACAGCATCTTTAACTTCAGGAAAGATCATATCTTTCCTATAGAATTGCATAGACAAATATTCTCAACTGACTTTTATTGATGGACTTTATTGATGGACACTGGTTTCATCATAATTATCATAATCATTGTGTGAAGACTTTTCCCATAGAAGCAGAGAAATCCATATTTCCCAGTATATCTGAAATATACTGGGAAACCCAGTATCTCATAGTCATGCATGAATATTAGTCTTCAAATTTTTATGCGAAGAAATGCTTTTTTCATGATCTCTTTAAGTGCTTTCTGGCACACCAAGTTTGTTCAGTACCAAGATCTCCTTGTGGCACCTAGCAGTGCTGTGACTGTGTCACTTTCTATTACTAATTATGTGCCTGCCTCTCTTGCAATCTTATCTGCTTCCTTGTGCCTCGCTTCTGCTCCTAGCTCTTGCCTGTAACAAAACATGCAGTCAGCTGGTAAGACACCATGGCATTTTGAAAGTTGGAAATATCTTGCTGTCCTTTCTTCTCTGGAGAATATTTGGCATTGCTGTACTACTGAGGGGTACAGAATTAAAAAAAGAGTATACAATGTTCTTGATAAATGATTGTGCAGATTTCAGCAGCACTTTTGGATGATCAGCCTTGAAATGATGTGATTACATTAGGTTCTTGCCAGCTAGACTTTTCCTTATTGTTGTAGCATTATGAACTCTGATACAGAATTAGTAAACATTAGTAAAGATGTTTAAAAACATTTAAAGGAATTCTGAAACTGAGGGAATCGTGAATCATCCTCCAGAACTGAAATAATCTGTTCAGAAGTTCTTTATTAGACTGAGTCATCACCCTGTGTGATGAATTTCTGAGACTCTGCATTTTGTATTTAAGTCTCTAGTCTTAATTTGTTAATGTGCTTTCCCAGAAACATCGTGGGACAGAGCAAAGGATTCCCCCAATGCAGTGGACTAGAAGTTTTGGGTCTCTTGATTGCTTTGGCAGCTTCTTCCACATGCAAGTGAAAAAATGCCTCTGTGAGACAAAGTAGTGAAAGAAGTGCAGTGGATGGAGCTAACCACATACTTGCCTTTAGCCCAAGATAAAAGATAGTTACTACGGGGATGGCTTTGAAGACTCTGCTTGCCTAGGACCCTGTCCTTCAGCAGAGGCCGATGGGTGAAATAGCTACAGTTGCACCACCCTTCAGAGCTGCAGTTCCCTTAAAGGAAGAGATGAGGCAAATTTATATTAAGCTGGTTGTGACAGGGCGTGAGTGCCACATGGGTAATGTTGCAGACTGACATGCTCCATGCACCTGTGGATTTTTACATATCCTCCAACTTTGTTACCTGTGTTGCTCAGTAGTTGTACTCATTCCTCATTAAAAGAAAGGAGAAGAAATAGATCAAAAGTAACTGTAGAAAAATTGTTGCGCTGGGGGAGGGAGGGAGGAATTCTATGTAGTGTGTGTATATACATACATGTATATACACAGGTTGCTCTGAAAGTAATACCTCCTATTTATTTCTGTGGAAACTGCAACGGATACAAAGAGCACAATAACATTATTTGATAAGGCAAAGTCTCAGCTACAAAACGCTATTTTTCAACATAGTCACCACCATTAACTGATTTTCACAGGTTAGCTGATCAAGATACTCTTTGTTTGATGGTGTGACAGCTGTGCATGGCCATCTGGAACATGGCTCGCCTTTCATATTACTGTCACTGCTGCTGAAACACACCACCCGCTACCTCACTGTGCTCACATCCACTGTTTGATCTCCATAAATGTTCAGTAAGTGTTGATGAAGGTCAGTGGGTGCCATTTTTTCTGCATGGAGGGATTAAATTCCACACCTTTGTTTCATGCACACTTCTATGTCAGATGCCATTTTGTCAGACTGTCCCTGTGCTGCCATCTGGTGCATGGCAACAAAATGTAATGGAATTAATGTAATGGTGGGAAGGTTCAACCTCTACTGCCATACCACCACCTCTGCCTCTGATGTTGTGGGCCAACATAATAAAACAGGAAGCATTACTTTCAGAGCAGCCGTTGTATATATTTATATAAAGGTGCTTGGCCTGAGCTGGTGCTGTCCATTGCCTGCGACAGGCCACTTCTGTGGTGGACACTTACTGGTATTCTTCAGACTCTGTTTCTAACATAGAAATGGTCAAGATTGCTAATGAGGTTTCCAGGCTGGTGCTGCTGTCTCTCTCTGCTCTGCATTTTACCACTCAGCACAGATTTTAGGAAGGAGAAACTGCTATCTCTCTTCCTACAGCCATACACCTCCATAAATTTGCTTGTACAGGCAACCTATGAACCCCAAAGCTCTAAGTAAGCATGCTGGAACACTTTGGACGTGTTTGCATTATGGGAGGGTTATGTCTGAAGCTACCTAGCAAACGTGTTTTGAATGAGTCTGAAAACAAAAGCTTCATTCACATAAAACACTCAGAAGATGCATGGCAGTGAAGGCTTGAAGCAATGGCTGCTTGCACTGAGCTCGCTCTCTCTCAACGTTCTTGTGAGATGGCAGGCATAGAGAGAACAGAACAGCTCAACTCTGCCCAGCGCTGAGCTCTCACCTTTCCAGTCTCTCAGCATTTAGCAAGACAAGTTGCTGTCTCATCACACCCTTTCATCCTGTTTGTGCACAAGAAAAGGGTGGTGGGGAAAAGTATGCAGCCTGAGCCACATCCTGTGCGTCTTAATTTGTGAAAACAGTGGGTCTTAATCTCTACAAGTGTAACAAAATGATAACTTAATTGAAACTTTTGTTTTATCTTTGTATGATTGGAAC
Source organism: Penelope pileata (assembly GCA_013396635.1). NCBI lineage: Eukaryota > Metazoa > Chordata > Aves > Galliformes > Cracidae > Penelope > Penelope pileata. The sequence goes on along the minus strand of WBMW01006293.1, from coordinate 214,063 downwards.
TTTGATTTGCAGACCTCTTGTGATTTTTGAAATGGTTAAGGAGAGAGTCATATTTAGATACAAGTGATGCAAGTGGGTGTTTTGTGTGCGTAGGTTGTTTTTGGGATGAAGGGGAGTGTCTTATTTGTCGCCAAGTAAGTCTTTTGTATTTTTCTGTCATTTAATTCAGGAGTTCATTTTGTACAATAACTGAGCTTTGACAAGTTACTATTTTACGTCTTGCTCTGTATGTTTTTTGTTATATGTAATCTTTCAAGCCGATATTCAAACTCACCTTGTTCCATTTCCCCCCCAAAATTTACTTTACTTTGCAGGTAAAAACCCTACAGATTTCTTTTTAGCAGGCTTTCTTGCCATGTATGGAGTACAAACATATAGGCACTTAATACAAGCAAATAAAATGTAAGGGCTTCAAAATATATATATTAAAAAAATGCAGGCCTTTATAAACTGATTTGTTATTTATCATTTCCTGGTGACTTTATCAATATTACTTTTGATTCATTGCTATCACCATTACCCACTTCTAAATCCTTCCATTCTGAAACTAAGCCGGTGACTGACTGCTTTACATAAAGAAGAAAACCGTCAATTTAAAAGCTCTTGAAGTCAAAGCTGCATATCTGTTTCTCTCAAATTCATGTTAATGCTATTAATAACCTTAAAAAAACACAAAAAATTTTAACAAATACTGTTTGTGTCAAAAAATATTAATTCTGGCTTTTCTGTAAACATAGTATGTTAGTACAAATGCATGAAGCTAGTTTACAAATGTAGCTTCAAAAGATGTAGCTACATCAATTTTAGTAAAATATAAGAATAAACACATCTTAAGTATTTGTTGTTTATTTTTTGTAATTACAACTTATGAGAGTAAGTGGTTATTTTGCATGGCGCTAGACCATAATCCACTTTAATTGGACAAACTCATCCCATGTTTTCTAAAACAAAGATTTTACAAAATATCATCAGGAAATATAATTGATATAGTAAGGATAACATTTGAAATAACAAGTAACTTCATAAAATGCAGCTTCTTTATTGAATTTAATTCTGTAACTGTTTTGGGGGGCAGATCCAGGCATGGATTGGAAATGGTATAGAATGATAGTTCATAAATGCCTTCCGTCATAGAGAGATATCAACCTGAAACATGGAACAATTCAACTTGGACTTCAGGGGCCAATATTTCTGAAGTCTCAAGTACAGCTAATTATAAAATAATAAAATTTCTCTGTATGTCTACTGGGGAAACAAATCAGATATATTGATATTTTTATTAGAACATCTTTGGCTTTGAAGGATGGAGGACCTCCAAACTCTTAGTAAAAACGTAAATGATCTTATATAGCATTTATCAATCAATGAGTATCCTGTAAGGATGCACAAAGGTCTATGTCACTATTATTTCAAGCAGAGAAAATGGAATAAAGAAGAGAAATTACTGATTATTCATGTTAACAGGTGATATCAGAACTTAGTTGAAAACAGCTTTAAAACACACTGCTGCAGCGAAGGTGGACTGGAAACGTACTACTTTGGGCGTGATTTTTCTTGTTCTGTTATTTTAAAGCTGCTGTCTCAGCCTGAAATCTCAGTAATAATAATGAAAATGTGATCTTAACCAGCATGAACAGTGCCGCTTTACATGGAATGCTTAGAGGCCAGCACAACAGCAAGAATTACATTATTTTTCTCTTATGCATGCATTTACGTTCTTATCTATCTACAAAATGCATTGTGGTAGTCACATGTGGTTACAAAGCAATTCCATTTATGTCTTAGATTGAAAATTTACTGGAAAAAGTCATCATTGGGAATTAGAATTTTTCAGATTTTTATTTTTTTCAGTGGTTCAGAGCATTTGGTTTGTGTATATTTCTATGCCCAGGTTCCCTCTAAGCTTCATATTGAGGATTGACTTTTGTAGTGTGGTATTTTTTTAAATGTTGTTATTGAATGTGAAGTAGAAGGGAGGGTAGATGGGGGAAGAATGGGGAATCCCTGTGCTTTCCAGAGGTCTAAGTGTATGTTGAAGACAATTCAAAACCAAAAAAATTCTGAAGATGTCTGCTCAGATCAGTGAAGTACTCAGTGTCGGAAAGGGAGGAAAGCAAGTTGTTGGGTAACTTTTAAATTCAATCGGAAGACTTTCCCAAGACTTAAGATTGACTATTTCTATGTTTGCATATATTCTTAATGGTTTGTTTATTTGCATAAAATGTTTTTGTACAATTTCTGGGAAATTTCATTTAATGTTTTCATTTTGTGCTCTATTTTGTTCAAGTTTCCTTCAGAAACGAAGAAATGTGGATCTTAAAAATGTATCTTGTGCTGAGAGACAAGTTTCACAAACAAGTGAGTCAAGTATGCTGTTACTTACATCTTGAACATTCAGGAAAAAGAAACCTTAGACCAAAAGCTGAAATGTAAAACTGACTTGCTTATTTTAGGAAATGCTGGGCTTCTGGAAAGCCTGAAAAAAGTGATGTATGTAATAGCAGAGCATATAACCACTTCTCCGTATTAGTTTTTGTTTACGAACTAGTAAAATGAAAACTAGAAAATCCAGACTTTGAACTTCATTTATTTTAACATACCTTTTTTGACTGTGGTATATTGAGTTTCTAAGATTGGATGCAGATTTTTAGAAGCAGAAACAGCTTTTTTCTGAGAGCTTTAAGGAGCATACTTCTGACTAATTCTGCTGTATAATAGAGAATAGAGTACTCTGGGAAATAACAGGAAATTAATTGTGTTAGTTTACTGGAAGAAGTTAGCAATTTTGTGCAGCAAGTTGCATTGAAAAAAGTTTTCAAACTCCAGAAGTATATCTTGTCCGAAGTTAGACATACTAATCTCAAACAAGTAGTTGGTGATGGAATGAAAATTGAGTAGAAATGAAGTTTTTTTTTTTTTTTAAAGCTGGAATAAAGGACACATTGAAACTATTGCTCTTGAGAGTATACAGCAAAAGTTTTTCAACTTGATTTGCACAGTAAGAAAGAAGAAAAAGCCTATTTGCAAGCTGTATCCAAATTATATGCTAGGAAAAAGATGCAGTAAATTGAGAAAAAATAATAAAATATATCTGAGAAAAAGTAACTGGAGTTCAGTTAGAAATGGGATATTGTTTCTTGTTCTTCAATTTTTATTTTTATTTTTTTCCTGAGGAGGAAAGAGAAAACAGAAGCAGAAAAACCTATTTCCCTTTGCAATTTTATCAGTAATATATTGAATATAGCATTGTGTGACTATATTTATTTTTTTTGCTTTAAGCATCTTTCTCAGAAGAAAAGACACCTATCATATCTCCTTATGGAGAAACCTTTCTTTGGGACAACCTTAAAGATGCTAAGGTAAGCTGATAAGTCTGGATATAAATGGTTCATCTTCACTTTAATCTGCATGCTGTGTATTAGATACTGCCCTTAATTCTTTTTTGCTCTCCTTCAGTTATCAGTACCTCTTCTGTCTTTGTAGGTACATGCACAAGCTGTACAGTTCTGGTTTAATCCTAGCAGGCGACTCAGCACCACGCAGCTGCTTGCTCACTTTCCCCAGGTGGGATGGGGGTGAGACTTGGAAAGGTAGAAGTGAGAGAACTCATGGACAGTTTACTAGGTATAGGAACAGCCACGTGTGCAAGTAAAGTGAAACAAGGAATTCATTCAATACTTCCCATCGGCAGGCAGATTGGTTCAGTGACTTCCAGGAAAACAGGGTTCATCATGCTTAATGTTTTTTTGAGAAGACAAAAAGGCTAGGCTTTGGCTAGCTTGGATCAATTGTCCTGTCTCTGTCCCCTCCCAGGTTCTTGTGCACCTCCAGCCCCCTGAAACAGAACAGTCCTTGACTTAGTGTAAGCACTGCTCTGCAACAACGAAAAACATTGGTTTTATCACCGCTATTTTCATAAAAAGTCTAAAACACAGCATTGTATGAGCCTCTACGAAGAAAATTAACCCTATTTCAGTGGAAACCATGGCAACAATATAAATACGTATGGACTGGTGACTTTTCTCTATCAATGCACTTTGTACTGTTCAATACAATAGTAATAGGAAGCTGTGGGTTTTGTTTTTTTAAAACTTAAGACAGATGACTGACTTTTTTCTGCCCTGAACTAGATACTGCCATATCAAATGGAAAATAGTTTGTTACAGACTACCTTGACGTCTCCCTTGTGCCTTCTTAACTACAGTGGTGTTATACTCTAATACTTTGTGTCTAAGTGAGGTTAAGTAGAGGATAACCATTGGAGCTGACTAGTAAAGGTAAAAGCGGCTTTTCTCTCTTCTGATAATTCCAGATCACAACTGGACATCTCTGCACAGGCTTGTGAACAATCTATGAAAGCAGCTTATATGTTAGTTAAGGTGATATAATTGTCATTTGTGGCTGTACACTGTTTTTAATTCCTGTATATGAAAGTTCTCAGGACTTCTGATATTTTTACATGTCACCAAACTTGCTGTATACCCAGTAAATCACTTTTGTTGCAAGATTCTCTGAAGTGAACATTTTTGTTGAGGTCCGTAATTGAACTGTGAATGCTGTAGTTATTATGTGTACAGACTTCTGAATCACGTGGCAATCCAGGAGGTGAAGTAGCTTAGTAAGGCATCCACTAAATGCTGTGAATCCTTCCCTGGTCCTACTTCTGGCTCAGAAATTGTTGCGTCTGTGTGTGGTTATCCTTGTTCCAGCTGAACTCAAGCCACTGACTTAGGGAAAACAGTAAATAAGAATTATTTTCTGTTCTGGTCTTCACTCTGTTTCTCTTTTTCAACTACTGCGAACTATTGACTAAAATGAAAACAATTTAACAGTTATTTTCTAACTATGTGCCTATGATTTCTTTTTTTTTCCCCCAATATAAATTTATTAAGAATTGAGCATTGAAAATAAATGTTTCAAATTGCACCTTCTAATGGAAGGCTTTTTAGAAGTATAAAAATAATCTTTATTTTTGGTATGTACTTTCTTTTCTTTGCAATTGTGTGTTGTTTTTTTTTCACTGTTGACTTTTTAAGGTGCCGGGCATAAATTCATGATGTTTCTCCTTTCTGTTTCTTGTTATGTAATCTGTACACAAAAGTTACTTCTAAGTTTTCTTTCCTATTGCACAGTCTTACCTGTGTCAGTTATTAAAATGCATTTAGAAATTAAAAGTTGAACTTCTTTGTAATTAGCTTAATGGCATAAACAGGTTTTCTACAAGTTTTCTAGCCTTCTTGTTACTTCTTAGTGTTAATCTATATATTTAATTGAAATGGTTATAATAAAGCATATTCAGGAAGATTGTCTGCAATTTTTATTGTAAAGACACCAAATATTAAAAAAAAAACAAAACAAAAAAACACATGCTGTTAAGTTAGGTTAACTGCTGAAAATAGAATTGCTGTTTCTGCTCGTTGAAGAATCTCAATGCAGTATATTACAACACACTTTCTCTGATCTGAAGATTTGGATTTTAATTATCGCTTTCACATTTGAGAAAGCAATTTTTTTGAGTTATATTTATCACATACTGGTTGGAAACTTCATAGTTGATTTTACTTCCATTAGAACATAATTGCAGACAAAGGTCATAAAGCAGAGTTGTTAAGTAAAGGTCCTAAGATACGTTTAATTTTCAGATATTTTTCCAGTAAATATTGGGTATCCTAGGAACAAATGAAGAAGCTTAGATAACACTGTAAATTATCTGAGATTTTAATAATTGCTGCTTCATTTTTAAAAATAACCCCACATGAGAATATAGTTCATCTGTGTTTAAGAAAACATAGCAAATTGTAATACTCACTGAAGGAAGTGGTTAGAAGTTGGCCATTAACTTTTTTCTTTTATTGGTGTAATGAAAAAAAGGCTTCTATAGGCTTGTATAAAGGGAGTGTCTGTAGAAACAAGCACTGAGTCATTGTAGACTAGAGATAAGTCAGCATGAGAGAACAGGGAATTAAGGACATTAAGAAGGTATGCCTTAGACTTAAGTGAGGAAGGAAGACAGCTTGAAGCAGAAATCTCTAAAGGACATCCTGAAGATGGAATATTTTTCTTTTATATTGATTAAAAACATCACAAAAATACTAACATTTCACAGCTGATATATTGTTGTGTCCAACTGAAGAGTAAAGTATATTAGAATTCATTTTTTCTGTGAAGGAATTCTAAGTTCAGAAGTATTGGCTGTATTTCTTGCTTTAAATCCTCAGACAAGATTAGATGCATATTGAGATCAATAATCTGTGTGAGGTCCTATGTGTTATGGTACTGTGGAATGCTGGTAAGATTGCAAATCTTGCTACTTCAGAACAAGAATTCTTAATATTTTAAAAGAAGGAATTCTGGTCTTTAAGGCTGTTATAAAATTGTATTGCATTTAATAGGCAGCATCTCTCAAGCAAAGATTGAAAATAAACCACTCAAGTAAATCCTGAGTGATATTTAGTATTTAATGTGGCAGTAGTCCCAATACTCTTAGTATTCATGTTCCCTCACTTTCCGTTTTGACTAGCAAAACTGACTGATGAAAATCTTTAAAACAAAAATGCACGCAAATTACTTCCTGATCAGAAGTCCACAGGCTTTATACGAGGCTGCACGCAGGCAATTCCACCTGCCTGGCATCTAGAAGCCAGATATCTTTCTTAAGGGTGGGTGCTTCATATGCAAAAGAACAATGTATATATAGACACAGTTTCTGTCCAATATCTTTTCAAGAAATACTTCTCTCTATGAAGGTGCTTGCAGGAGAAAATGCTCCCTACCGTTGCATAATATCTTGGAGTTGCAGGAGATGGGAGAGGGGAGTCCTGTCTCATCTCGAGTTTGAGCATCTTGCAGAATAATCCTGTAACCAACTCATGTTTTTTCTTCTTTGTGTGCAGTCTCTGTGAATGAACAGAACTGTCTGTCCCCACAACCTTTCTTTATTTATGTATTTCCGTATTTTAAAATCTACTAGCAACAGAAATGCATTTTTTGATTACTGCTTGAAAGTTCTCAGGCCCCCTGAGTTCACCTGGCCAGGTACTGAAGATTGTGGAGCAGGCACAGGCAGGAAATAAACTGATATTGTAATGGTTCATTAGGGGATCAAGAGGTGCAGCTGCACAGCTTCAGTGGGTCTGATTTGTCCATCTGAGCAGCCTCCCACTGCATCCGCATAAGCAAATGAAGATAATAGATACTGAACATTTTGACTCAAAGGCCCTTCTTGGTTGATGCCATTTGCCTCTTGGCCGTTGCATAAAAATGTGACACTGTCGCTTCCCCTCATTTTGTGAGGGGCATTTCAAGCATTTCACAGGCAGTAGATAGGTTGCTTTTGAGTTTTCTGTTTCATTTGTTTACAAGTGTAGGAATGCTTTTATTTTTCATTTTTTTTTTGTCTAATCCATGGTGCTCAACATAATTAATAGAATCGGATATGTGGTGGGGGGTTTGGTGTTACATTTCTTTTTCATGGTGTATCTAGTTGGCAGAAGAAAGTGTTCACTGAGGATTATCTATCAGCAGCCTGTGGTTTCCTCAGTTTTTGCTGCAGCATACACATACTCAGCTTTTGGCCTTTTTTAATCTTGTCTTTTCATGTTGCATAGGCACAACTATCAAACATAGGATGAGATACTGCTTCTTAGAAAAGAAATGGCAGCAGTTGTGAAAGCTTATCCACTTTTTTTCTGCACTCTTCTGCTTTATGACACACTTCAAAGCTTAAATGAGTAAATTAAAATGTTTTCATCGTAAAGTATGAAGCTGTTTATTTTAGTTTGTTTTTTAAAAGAAGAAGGATGTTGAGAAGCTTAGTAATGCAGTGCGATTGTCAGATCAAGTTTAGGAAGTGTGAAGTGTAGTGTTCTTGAGCAACGTTCACCTTGATGTTTTGTATGCTACAAATAGTTTGTGATAAAAATTTCTAAACAAACATTAATAAATGTGCCTTTTAGGAATAAGGACTTGGCAGGAAAATGTTAGATGTGTTCAATATGGCTGATTTCAGTCTTACTGTAGGAATCTGAATTTACCTGTATTTTCTTTGTTGTACTGTGAAGACTGTACATTTAATTTAGAGATGTATTAACATGAAAAATATGCTAATAGTAGCAAATCATAAATGATATACTTAACATGCAGTTATTCAGCTTAGAAAATATTCAGTTTTTCTTCAAGAAAAATCAGAGTACTAGTATTTCTATGCATTGAGTTTCTTTGTCTTGGGTATTTTGGATTATGCTCAAATACTTTTATTTATCTGAAAATTAAAATGTAAATACTGAAAATAGCATTTTTTAAAAATACTTTTTGAAACATGGTTTTTCAGGTGCATATTACTTCAAACTTTGAAAAAGGATAACTCTGCTACTTGGGCTATTGGTGTGATTTATGTCTACTGCAATTTAAACATCATTTACTACTTCACTACACATGTTTGTTATGGTATGTTTCTTTTCTAGGAACTTCATGGAAATGAATTCCTGGTTTGTGAAAATAAATCAGATCTAGAAATAAACGAAGAACATTCTTCTCACAAGAATCTATGGTATTAATTAAGAGTTACAGAAAAAATCAAAATTTCAAGAGAAAAGAGAGTTCTTTGCTGATATAATAAGTAAAGCTCTACCTCTGAAAACACAACTGAGACTTTATTTATCTACCTGTCTATTTACTTTTTTCTGCAGTTTGAGCCTTCACCTCATGCCATAGGAGGTGACTGTCCTAAGACTGTCTAACCTAGGCTTCAGTATCTTTTGTGAGTTTGGGAGATGTCTTAACCCTCTTCTCTTAGTCAGAACATCTGGAAAATAAAATTTGACTTCTTTGTCTTCTAGATAACCATGTCTGAGTACTTTCATACTCTTCCAACTCATTTAAGAAATAAAATAATAAAATAATCCCAAACCATTCTTTCCTTCTGTCATGAGGCAACGGCCAATGGCTTTTACTAAATGGGAGCTCATGTATTCATTAAGACTTCAATCTGCAGTTGGCTTCTATTGAAGAGGGAGAGATGGAAGAGAGTGGTGATATTGCATGTCGTCCAAAATTTTAAAATGAATAAGGCCAGTTTTCTGAGGAAGGAGAATTCATTTTAAAAATCTGTAAAACTCAGGCTTCTAAGGGAACCTATTGAGAAAGTAGGGTTCAATTCTGGTTGTATTTGGAAGATATATTGTGTTTGACGTCAGTCTGTGGTTATCATAAAGATGAAATGTTATAAACACATTTACAATATGTCTTAAGAATATTTGTTCTAATTAATATTTTATTGTGTGTTGTAGCAATGCATTAAGAGTAAAATGCACCTTTTCTTTCTAGTTGCCTTAATAATCAGGATGAGAAGACAAAAGAATGTGTGAAAAATGAACCCCTGTCTCAGGAAAACAAATCATTAGTACCAGAAGATATTGAAAGTGAACCACTATATTCTGTTGTTGATCAATGTTCTTTGCCTTTAAAGAAAAAGAAAAATAAAGCCAAAACCTACTCATCATCTTGTAGTAAGAACCAAAGTGGAGATTCACATTGCTTGGTCAGTGAACAAATGGATTCTCAACAATCTGATGGAGCTCAAACTTCAGTTGCAAATGAATCAATAGCTCCGTATGCTTGTTTTTATGGACCATCAGTAAAGAAATTTAAAGCAGGATGGCTGGATAAATTATCGCCTCAAGGGTATGGTACTTGCAATGATTGCTATATAATTGGAAAGGTGTTTGCATAACAGAGTCTCTGCTTGCTTACTGTCTATTATTTGTTGTTGGAAGACGAAGGGAACTACATCTATTGCAAAAACATAGTGCTTTTCTCCTGAATTCTCAATTCTTAATGATATTACCTATTCTAAAGCATATTCAGGAGGTATGTTCAGGAAAAACAATTAAAAATGTTGGTTTCCACTCATGAAAAATACAGAATTAATTTGTGGTAGTATTTTCAACCTACAAATTTTTGCTGCTTTTCTGTGGACCACAAAGTAAGTGAAAATAAAGTCTGATTCTGAAATAGTTTTACCAATTTATCCATTATTTCCTTGACTGGAGATCCTATTGGTTTCAGAGTTGTGCAGCCTTGTAGGAATATAAGTTGAGCTTTGAGTTTAGAAATGCATCTACAGTGGTGCATACAGACTCCTCATTTAGTTTGTTTGTGTTCAGATTCCTCCTGTCAAACTTTAGGCACAAGTCTTAATTTGAAATATCAAATAATAAGAGATAGAACAGAAAGAGAATAGACTCTCTGCCACATTTGTAGCTTAAAATATAATCTCATGTTTAAAGAAACCAGCCAAAGGAGGGAAGGGGTAGGAACAAACAGTGATTTGTTCCTCGCTTTAAAGCCTTGCCATGTTTTATTTCAGTCTCTGCCAACTGAATGGTCCCCTCCCCCCCCAACCCTGTTTTTGTTCCTTCTATAAAGCTTCCATTTACACCTGGCATTTTGTGTCCCCTCTGGGAATGGAGATACACTGTTTCCTTAAATTGCAGTGAACTGTGCATTTAAAGTACAGCTTCTCTTTTTTGTGAACTAACTATAACTTGTAAAGCCATTCAGTTTATTTACATGGTATGGGGCACTTAGGTTTGCATTTTCTTCTCAGTATCATCTCAAAGTTTATTGACGTTTTAATGGAAAACAGATTTTATGTTGGCCTTTCCAGGTTACGAAAAATGATGATGTATTGTAGTTATATAATACAAATTGATTAAGCTTGAGCTGCTATTGATACAAGTTTTGATAAACTATCACAGTCTGCTAGTTCTAAATCAGAGCCATCCTTTAATAGGAAAGGAAATAACACTGGGAAAAGAGATATTAGAGTGGGGTCTTGCTCTTGCTTAATTAACTTGTTAAACAGATTTTAGAGTTGAAACTTTTATGGATGATAACTGAAGGGCTTTTAATGAGCATACTGGACTGCCTCATGTTCATAGAATGATAGAATCATGGAATGGTTTAGGTTGGAAGGGACCTTGGAGATCATCTTGTTCCAACCCCACTTGCTATGGGCAAGGTTGCTCAAAGCCCCATCCAGCCTGGCCTTGAACACTTCCAGGGAGGGGGCATCCACAACTTGTCTGGGCAACCTGTTCCAGTGTCTCACCACCCTCGCAGTGAAGAATTTCTTCCTAATATCGAGTCTAAGTCCACCCTCTTTCAGTTTATATCTGTTCCCCCTTGTCCTGTCACTCCCTGTCCTTGTAAAAAGTCCCTCCTCAGGTTTCCTGTAGGCCCCCTTCAGGTACTGGAAGACTGCTGTAAGGTCGCCCTGCAGCCTTCTCTCTTCTCCAGGCTGAACAGCCCCAACTCTCAGCCTGTCCTCACAGGGTAGGTGCTAGGTTCATGTTATACAATTTTTAAAAGGAGGTTCTCATAGAGCATGACTTAACAGGAAGCTGATATAATCCAATGAGCTTCTCATTAACAATCTCTAGTTGATAACAGAAATTGAAAATGAATTTCAATGTTGTACTTGTTGAATGATTTGGTGTAATCACTATTTATTTGTTGGCCAGGGAAGAGAGTGGTCTGGAGAGGTCAATGAATGAAGGTATCGTAGCCCGTAAAAAGAAATGTCCTTATGAACCTGTCATCGTGGTGGTCATTTTAGATTCTCAAGTTTCCTTTTTGGAAGTGATTTTACAGAGCTTGTAACTGTTAAAGATATGCTCTGTATTCAAAATAGTCCTTTGCCTCCACCAAAAATAACCTGTTTTCAGCCTTGATACTTGTTAGATTCAAGCAAAACTACATTATACTACATTATTAAAAGCTCTTTTTTCCTTTGTCACTTCAGGTATGATAAAGAGCATGGGACTGTGGGAAGGAGAGAAAGAAGGGAAACTTGATTGATAAAAATATGAAGACATTGATTTATAGAAGATCTCCAGTAATATTGTACTCCTTATCTCCAGACATTTTTATTATATTTGAAATCAGTGTTCTCATCTTCAAAGGGGGCTAATTTTAATTTCTATAATATTTAGGCCCAAACACAGGAAGCAAAATGTGATTTGACCTTTCAATTTGCACTTGAGACGTTCTTAAAACCTAATGTAACTTGTCATTTCAATTGTATTCACTTTTGATTTACAGCAAACGTATGTTTCAGAAACGCTGGGTAAAGTTTGATGGAGACAGCATTTCTTATTATAATAATGAAAAGGTAAGTGACATGTTTGGGTCAAAGTGCATGTGTATAGTATACGCAATTTAGAAATAATTATAAATGAACATTCATGCTAAATACGTTTTCAATTGCAGAATATAAGGATAAGGCATTATTACATATTTTAATGTGTATTATTCATCCTTTTATTTTCTAGAAGGGGTAGTGTTCCTGATCTTTCCAGGTAGAATCATCAGAACTTTTATTGAAGGAGAGAATCATAGAATCATAGAATGGTTCAGGTTGGAAGGGACCTTGGAGATCATCTTGTTCCAACCCCCCTGCTATAGGCAAGGATACCTCCCGCTAGGGAGCCTCCCACCTGAGACCAGGTTGCCCAAACCCCCATCCAGCCTGGCCTTGAACACTTCCAGGGAGGGGGCATCCACAACTTCTCTGGGCAACCTGTTCTAGTGTCTCACCACCCTCACAGTGAAGAATTTCCTCCTTATATCTACTCTAAATCTACCCTCTTTCAGTTTGTAGGCATAGAGACATTGATACATTCTAAAAGGAGAACAGAATCTTGAAAAACACCTTAAAGAGTCTAATGTTACTTTGGTGGTGGCTGCAAACTGTCTTGTCTTGGAAACCAAGCATGAAATATAAAGAGATATAAACCTAGCATGATATATAAAATTTGGCCTGGAAGACTTCTAAAAATAAAAAGTACCCTGTGCCACTTGCCTAGTCTCTAATTATAAATGTCTCTTTTGTGTCTTCTAGGAATGATGACTTAATGTGGGTTTAGTTTACATTTGGTTGGGTGTCTTTAAAATCAGCATAATACTGTGATGTTAGTGGATGTTTTAGTTTTTCTGTACCTAAGGATTGAATCATACTGAAACATTTGCAGGCTCATGACTTGCTTTGATTCAAGCAGCTCAGTTTAGATAAATGACAAAAATGGATTTGTAAATCGTTGTTTAAAAAAAAAGTGTATTTTTTGTATGAAATTGAAAATAGCAAAAGACCTATCAGACCTCTATACTACTTTTCGTGATAAAAACCATTTTTTTTTTGAGATATGTCTTTTAAACCTTGTTTTCCTTTTATCTTTTTTTTTTTCCTTATCTATTTAATATAATTTAGCTGACTTTGAAATTATTTTTCTCTTGTTGTATGATTAATTCACTTCTGGAAGAAATGCAGATCTTGTTAAGCTCAAAAATGATAAATGATTGTATAACATGCATGTTTGGTGGAAATGTGTCCATATGCACATGCATTGTTTGAAACACTGGAAAGCGTTTCCTATTGAAGATGTGTATTAAATTAGGAAGAAAATACAACTTTGGTAAAAGTTCCCAGATGTTATACTAGGTGCTGGTAGTCAATAAGAACTCCACAGATACTTTATAGTGTGCACATTTTGACCTATTTCCTAAGATTATGAGAGGGGAGAACTGAAGTGGAAAAAGGCAAAGTGAATCCTGAGGGGCCAGAGAACAACAAGCTCAAAAAATATTTTCATTATGCCTCATTATGTCTACTGATGAGGAACATGAGACAACCTGGTTTTGCTTGCTTATTTTTCTTCACTTATGGTAGTAGACATGATTATGTAGATGAAGAGAACAATAGATTAACATTTGAATTGGAGGGACAAAAACTATTATCCTCTTTGTGGTATTCATACCAGCGCTTTAAAGGAGCAGAAAAGCTGGGATAGTCATTAAGAATGTCATAAACAGTGTTGGAATTTGCTTAATATTGTCTGTAGCATAATTAGGGAAAGAAATGCTAATTTTAAATAATTTAAAATCTTGTGTGTGCACTAGAGATTTATTTATTTTGAAAGGTCACTAAAAGTTACTTTGAGGTCACTAACTCTAGAATAGGACTTGTTATACACTCCTCTGTCATAAGATATTACAGAAATCATCCCTTATATTGAGAAGTATATTTAATGTGGCACAGACTGTATAGAAAGCTTCCAACTCTGCATTTTCTATTTGAAGATCTCTGTGGTAGTTTGAGCTATAAAGAGGTTGCAGGAGGCTTGGTTTGGTGCCTCCTTGTCTGCCTGTTCTTGTGAGGAGTACAAAACCACACTCATGGGATTGAAAGAGTGACTGGTTTGTGTGCTTGTTCAACTTGACCAAATTTGGGTGTCTGACTTGTTAACTTGGTGAGTCATATGCTAAAACCTTCTTATATCTGAGAACTGTGAGGCTTGATGCAAATTTTGGAAGCTGAAGATTTGGTGAAATGCTTTGCATAGTTTGCAGATAGGAGAAAAACACAATCATCTGTCCATAGTTTTGAGTGCATTATGGAATTGCATTGGGTAAGCAATGGTGTCCCTGGAGAGCATGAGTTTTTGGCAGATTGGTCCCTGCTGGATCATTCCTCCCACTCCCAGAGTATTCATATTGCCTGCTATATGGTTACCAGCATGTTGTACAACTACGTGCAGACCCATCAATGCATGCATGCAGCTCTGGTGCTGGTTTTGATAGAAGCAAGGGTAATCATACAGTTCACTGCAAGGCAGCAGGTTCCTTCTTCTAGCTGTACATCTAGCTAGATTTAAATAAGAAAATTATTGTTTAACTTCACATCTTACTGGTAAGATCCCTCTGTTCTAATGTGTTTGTCCAAGGATATTGCTACACAGACTATATGTTATAAAGGAATTGCTATGCTTTTGGTTTCACAAATAGCAATTTAAAATATTTCTCAAAAGGAAACCTGTCCAAGCTCAAATGTTTTTCTGATTATAACAAGCAAAGAAGAGTAGTGTGTATGGAATGAAACTGTCTGTTTTACCCAGAAACACTACCAGTATTGAGTAGCTATATTTGTAATTCAGATTGGGAATTTGAGAGCCTGGAGTTTCTCAACAAGGTGACTTATCAACAATGAAATGAGTGGAGAATGGGGAGATGGGGAGGAAAGACAGAGAGGGCAGTATTCCTGAAAATGTGTTTAGCCCACCTAATTTGTTCTCTGAATGTTTTACATTTGAATTTTCTAACTATTTCTCTAACCTTGTTGTAGTTGCATGTCAGCTTCTAATCAGAGCAGATCTCATCTTTCCTTTACATCTGTATATATGAAAAAATATTTTTTACTAACGGCATCTGACCCGGGAACTATTTTTTTTGAATTGGTCATGCTGCTCATTTCTTCTATGTTCATAGTCTTGAGCAAGTTGATGTGGTGAAAGCAATATCCCGTGTGATTTTGTCATAACAGAATGTGGTTAACTGAAGTGAGAGAAGACTCAGTGAGAGAGGAAGGCGTCACTTCAGAATTCTTTTCCATTACCCAATTTACATAGAATTTCTTTCAAAGTTCTTCCTTTTGGCAGAACTTTGGTGCTCTAATGTGCACTTTGTAGTAAGACAGAACTGCTAGCTTTATAAAAAGTTTTAATTTAAAAACATCTCAGGATCTCTGACAAGTATATTAATGATCTAGGAAAAAGTCTTGCCATTTCACCCAGATAACTTTGTTTTGATGTGTTATGCTGCATGTGAGCATAATGAAGAATGAAATTTATTGCAAAACATGACAATCACTGTTGTTCTTGAAATAGGTCATAATTTATCTGCTGTGGAAGGAAATACAAAACAGTGCAGGACTATGTTTTGTAGGATCATTCAGTCCAGCTCTCAAACACACCTGGCAAGGAAGTGCTCTATTGGGCTGTATTTGAAAATAAACATTTTCATCAAAGTAGATTATCTCAACAAAACTTTCATTTTTTCCCACAAGAAAACTGTTCCATCAGAGAACTTTTTAGTAGCCTTATAAGTAGTGTAGATCTCTTCAAAACAGAGGAAATATCTGTGGGGTTCTTGGATGTAGTATTGTGTGGGTTTTTTTTTTTTGTTTGTTTTTTTCTTAAATCACCTAGTTTCTTGTCTAGAGTATTTCAAAGAGACACACTGTGTCTTGATCTGCAAGAGCTTTTAGTGGTAGGTGTTACTTCATGCATGTGAAAGAAACTGCTGTTGAAATGAGATTGAGAAATTAATATGGTTTAAGCTGTATTTGAAAATATATATGCCTTGGAGAACAAAGTTTTAAAAAGGATTATTAAATAACAAAACTCAAACTATACAAAGCTTTAAAGGGGACTGGCATTTTTTCGAGCAAGTAGAATAATGTCGTTGTGACTTAAAGCGGTCTGAATTATTCCCTTGCAGTACCAAATGCATGCAGTAGATGCCTGCAAACTCCATAATATGTGTCCAAACAGTTTTAGAAATAGCATCTGTAGTAAGTTTGCTTTTCCATTGTCAAGGCTCAGTGGTTAACCCTGCCTCTTTAACAAACATGAAATTGCTGTGTTAAAGTCAGTCTTCAAGTAAGTATAACCTTAATAAAAATGCATATGCAGTACTGAGATGATTCTGAATGGCAGACTACATCTTGGGTGTAACTAGAGTAACATGTTCACTATCTTGATATCTTTTACTAAATTGCAGTTTTTCAAATAGCATTCATTGATATATAATTAGTGTCTAGAAGTGAAACAACACAGGAGTGTGAATTTGGTGAAAATTAGTAGTATATTAAACTCAGTAAACAAAAAATGTGTTCTTCATGCTTAGCATTCACAGTGGTTCCTTATGTCGTTGTATAAAGTCTGTTACAGTAATTTATACTTCAGGAGGAAATTTACTGCAGTACAAATTCTTTATGGGGAGCTGCCTCTTGGAATATTACTGCCTCTGGATCATAAATCTTAGCAGTATATCTGAATTATCTTAGTCAGAAAACCAATTGATCAAAGCATATTGGTAACAGGGGGGACAGCGTTAACTCTGTAATCCAGGAACTGTACAGAAGTATTTCCCAAGTGCTGTGCATCTGCTTAGGCCCCCTGCCTCCCATATTGAACATTTGGGTTGATTAGGTTAAAAGGTGACCCACTTGGAGAAAGCTCTGGTAGCAATTCCTTTTTTCCTGTCTCGCTATTAAGTTCAGTTGTCCTGATTCCATGTTGGAAATTAGGAAGTTTTGGGAAAAATCACCATGATGTCAAATTATATTTTTAAGGGATCATTCCCCTTTCATCTCATTTGGGAGAAAAGTGCATACCTGATCCAAGCTATAAGTTTGTAATTAGTGATGACGAGACAATGAATTTCTGCAGAATTGTCACCCCACTTTCAAGTCAATATTAATTCTAAAAGATAAAATTTACTTTTTTAACTGGCTAACCACTGAATAAAGGGAAGGAACATAGAAATTTTCTGTAATTTTCTACCTGGAGAAGGCATAATTTTTTTCTTCTTTCCTGACTCTATTTTACAATTGTCTGTGTGTACTTGTGTGTTTATGGATCTGTGAGATACTCAATGCAATTTACTTTGGCATACAACTGTAAATCTAAGACTGTGATGTTTTGCGATAGCAGTGTCGCGAGACATCTTCTGAAGTGGTGTTTCATATACGCATTACATCTCAGCATGGGATTTTACTCTGATTTAGAAGACAGAGTGTGAGCATAGACACATAACAATTAAGTGGGCTGTGTGTGGGTAGTGAAATGGTTTACTAATTGATGCAATTTTATTAATAATAAATGCTGAATTTCTAGGAGCACAGCACAGTGTAGGATGTGAACGTCCTAAACATTGTTGTGCATAATCCTACCTGGGAGATGTTTAACGTCCACAAGAGTTATTAACTATTTCTTTTGTGTTTTTATTGTAGGAAGTGTTCTCAAAGGGAATAATACTGCTTTCTGCTATAGCAACAGTTAGAGCTCACGGAGAGAATAAATTTGAAGTTGTTACATCCCATAGGACTTTTGTCTTCCGGGTGGATAAAGAAGGTATGTACAACACATGTAATTCTAATGACTGCTAGAAGGCACTGTAGTCACTGCTGATAAATTATGTTTGTGAAATATAATTCATTATATTGGGAAAAATATTTCTGGAATTCATCTGTCTTGGGTTCATGAAGTAAAACTAGATGTAACTGTAAGCTTTGTAAGAACTAAAATACTCTGTAAAATATCAAAATAAGAGTACTATTTTCCAGCTCTTCTGCCTCCTCTCATTATTTCCAAGGATGAGTTTTTCTGGGCATTCCTTGGATATCACCAGCAGCTTTTACAGTCTATGTGCTCTCAGCCATCTGCTCCAAGTCACTACTTGATACAAAATTGATGAAGAGCAACAATGAAATTGATGGCTTGGATGTGATGATGTGATCAGAGAAAATGTGATTTCTTTATTTACTGCCTTATGCAGTGTCTTCAGCCACGTACCGATAGAGAATACAAATGTAAAAAGGAAGTTAGTGTACCTTCTAGTCTAACGCTTTATCACCCTACTGCTATAATATGTAAAATTAATATCACTGCAGGTATGACTTATTTATGGAAACAATCAAATAAAATGGAATACCTAGAAAAAAAGAGATACGCAGTATGTATTTACAGCACTATATGCCAGACCCATTATAGCTAGGGGTCTCTCAGCATTTCCATTATCAAATCTCATTTTTATGGGTTATAGCTTGGTTGTATACATTTGCTGCAGGCTGTTACAGGAGTGCAGCATCAGTGAACAAATCCTTATCAGCTCTGGCTCAAATCAATTTAGGCATTTTTATGCTCTTAGCTAAGAAGTAGGTCTATTTTTTTTATTATTTTTGCTTCTCTCTTTCAAAAAAAATTGGTTGTTTTTATGAATTTTAACACAACCATCTTAGTGCAATATTTTTTTGTAGGGCCATAACTTGCTTCATGGACTTTGAGTACTGTAAAATGCTAACAGTTTATTTTGACTTATAAAATATATTCAGAACAGACACTTGTTATACATGAAATTGCATTATCATTTACTATGCAACTGTCTTCGAACCTAGTGGTGTGTCTGTAAAGCTGTTACCTTAAGGTTAGAAGTGGATGTTGTACAAGTAATTTGATCCTTACTGTATCCAATGGTAGATGATGTATTCATAGTAAATTATGTAAATAACCCCGCTCTGTTTCTGGTATGTGCAGAGACTGTCAGTTGATGCTATTCCTTTTGTGAATTTGTGGTTGGAAACTGTTCTGGAACTATTCCAAAAGTACTTAACTTGTTTTAAAAGATCTTGAAATGAAGACTTTTATACATACTTTGTCCTGTGGACCTTATATAATAATTTCTGCTGGACTAGCAAAATACAGAATATTGTCATGAATATTGTCATTGCCGTTGTTGACTTGTGTCCCTTGATACCAGTATTGGTCCATAATCTGTGGAATATAGCACTCATTTTATTGTCTTTGAGTGCTCTGTTTATTTGTTTGGTGTATTGGAAATACAGGGTGTTTTTTTTTTTTTTTTTTGGTTGATTTAAATAGCTAGGGGAAAACTGTGTGTAATGCTTTGGAAATTTTAGGGGGCATTTGGAGGCAAAAAAATTAAATAGATGGTAGTGCTGAATTAGAACATAATCTGCTCACACGCACTGAGATTTGAATTAGAGTGAGATGTTATTTTTAAAACAAACAAAACACACCTTTTAGATTTTATGCCATCAACTATACTGAATTATTCCAGTGACCTTTTAAAACTACTTTAAAAGATGTTACAGTACAACTCTTGTTTTATAACAAAACCTGTTCTTCTAAGAGGAGCTCTAGAATCACCATCCCTGTGCTAGTCTTCCTCTTCTTCAGACTCTTTCCTGACACTTAAATGCATTTAGTTGTTCCTTCTTGCTGCTCACATGACGTTTTTGAAGTGAGCATGTTATTGTAGTGATGGCTCTCTTTTCAGTGTTGGGCACTAATCATGTCAACTTTAGATACACTGTTTATAGTGTATGCAGAACGTTTTCCCATCCTCCCATATATTTTATGACCTGAATCTTTTGGAGCAAAGAACTGAAATATTAATGAAGTTTCAATCACATAGGGCAGGTCTAATTCATTCAATATATTCAGTGTTAAAGTATATTGATTTTAGTCTGGTGAAACGTCTGAACGTAGTGGATGAGACTGAGTAGACTTTTATTACTTCACCTACTTGTGTCCATTTATTTGTAAAATGCTAAATCACTACTGCATGCAAAAGATATTCAAACATGCATTTTCTTGATTACTCACCACCTTTGACAATATCGAGCTTAACCAGTGCACCTTAATGGAATATACCAAATAGCCAAATGCTGCATAAAAGCATGGCCACAGTAGTATTGGGGATGGCTCCCCTCTTGAGAGAGAGATCATATTTAGGTTCCCTGGTTTTTGCTTACATAACTTCCATAGTTCTTTATCATTGATTGGTAGAACAGAAAGTGAACCTGTATGCCTGTATGCCACCTCAGTCTTTAAACTGTCTGAAATCAAGCGTCTTAGAACTAGTAGTCACAATATTAAAAATCATGAGTATTAGTTTTTGTAATTTTCAATTGGTGTTGATTTATGGAAGTTAATTGACTGGATATCTTTGATAACATCCCCACTGATATGGGCTCATTTATTTCTTTATTTTTGTTTTTTTGTTTTTTGTTTTCCTTTTTACCTCCTTTTCAAGGTAGGTTTTCTCTCTGGTATGCTATAGTTGTGCCATCAACCAGCAAAGCATAGTATGAAGAACACAAAAACAAATATGGTAGAGAATGGAGCTGCTGCTTAACATATAATCTGTTTTTTTTGTTGTTGTTGTTTAGAAGAAAGGAATGACTGGGTTAATAAAATACTCAATGCCGTGAAATCTCAATCTGATAATAACTCTCAGTCTCGTATTTCTGTTGCCCCTGAGAAAAGTGGATATCTTGAACTGAAAGGATACAAAGCCAAAATCTTTATTCTACTTCAGGGGAATACTGTGTGGATCTGCAAAAATGAGCAGGTAATTTTTTTTTCATGTGCTCTTTGTGAATGAATGCTTATAAAGATGATTTAACTACTGTTAGAAATTGATGGCTCTTTGTGAATATGAATGCATATCCTTTTTTATGTAGTACTTTATTGCTGCAATTCTCAAAAGGCTTCAAAAAGCAGGAGAAGTATCATTATGTGTATTGTACAATGGAAAAATGAATATGTAGTGAGGTGAAGTGAAAAGCCCTGCGTGTCACAACAGGTTAGTGGCAGGGGTAGGATTAATTCACTCTTAAAAGCGTGTGTCATAAGTACTCTACTAAATCAGAAGGCTTATTTTTGCACTGGTTTCGCTGTCCTTCAATAATACAGTGCTCTAGAAAATGCCACAAAGTACTTATATATAACACTTCAGCTAAATATTCATCACTGATGTTCTTTGTGTTTTTAAGAACCCAAATTGACTTGTTGCGCACTGTAATGTATTAAACAAATCCAGTGTTAAAAAACACAAGAAGTAGCTTTGTCACTGCAGCTCTCAAATCTAGGGTTTTCTTTTGTTTTGGTTTGGATGTGAATATATTACGGTGTAATGCAGTTAACTATGGAACTCGCTAGGATGCTGTAGATATAAGGGATAAAAGAGGATAACTGGATTCAATTAGTGGCTGTGCAAACCAGTGGAAGAAAAATTTATTACAGGACATTAACTGGAAGATATTATTTCTGTATAAAGAGATTGATGACCCACGAGTTGCTGGAACGAGGGAGGGCATTTGGGGGAAGGAATGTTACATGCCTTGTTCTTTCAAACCTGTGTACGCACAAACTCTTGTTTCAAACGTGAACGTTCTCTCAGCAGCTAGCCCTTTTGTTGTTCACTTCTTCACCTGCTGTGTCCTCTTCTGTGTGAAAAACTGTTCCAGAGCCATTCACTCTTGATTCCTTTCAGGATGCAAATGATGAGTAATCTAAAATAATCTAATGTTGTTCCCCTTCCAACAATTTTCTCTTATGTATTTTTGATTATTATTTTGTATGTTTTGATGTGTGTCTTTGATCTATCAATTGTGAGGGCTGTTTAGTAAATTGTATCAGCTGTGCCCTTTCAGTGTCATTGACTTCAGATTTGCTTTAGCTAATCATGAAAGCACACCCTTAAACAGCCTTTCTACTAGATGTTTATTGCCTTCTACTACATGAATGCTCTGCAGAGATCACTGACTGCAGTGCAGCAGAAGGCAAACCAAACTCAAGCCCTGAAAAAGAATGAAGTTTATACATGCTGTCAGCCTGTCAGTCCCTTCTGCTTGAATGAAAATTATGAGCAGTTGTGCAAAACCAGCTTCTGTCCAAAGCTTATTTACTTAAAACCCAAATGTATCAAACAGTCCTATGAGGTTTCTTGTTAGATCCTCTATTTGAAGGAATGTCTGTTTCTCTATGTGACTTCTGCCTATTTTGAAATCAGAAGAAATAGCTTCTGCCTTTAAGCTTTCATGGAATGTAGTTCTTCTCTCAATGCCTCTTGTGTTTTATTTAGAAGTTGAAAAGTGGATTATTTTCACTACAACATTTAAGAAATGCCCAGTAATGCAGCTGTAGTCCAGTAGAGGGCTCTGGTGTTCTACAGATCTTTCCTGGCTTCAAGTTCATGCTTCAGCCAGTAATTACCAGGCAGATACGTCCAGGGATGCCCTCGAATTCTACTCATATTGGAATTCACATCCATACTAGAGCTACTCCCAAAGAGACTTAGAGGGGTTTATTATAACTGCAGTGCTAAAAGACACCTATTTAGACTTCTTACAATGTTGAAATGAGATAGGATCAAGCTGATTTATTGATTTCTATTAAACTTGATAGAGGAGAGTCCGCTGGTGCTTTAAAAGATTTTTCTTCATTGTTAAAAGTGGAGAAGATCCTAAGCCAAATGCCAAATCCTAACATAACCAACATGAACTTTGTGAAGTTCAGATTGAGATCAGTACATCATGTCTCAGGCCCATTTCTAGTTAAAAAGTGATTGGGTTACCCTGAGCTTCTGGCAGTGATATAGTGCTACTAAAAATCCATCAATTTCTTTGACTCTCTATGTAGTGTGAATTTCTTAAACTTCCTCTCTAGAGCAGAAGTAAAAAATAGATCGTACAGAATCAATTTGTTCAACGTGCAACTTGCTGAAATTCCCATTTCTATTTCAAAATCATTTGTGCTTAAATAAAAACATGTCATCTGATCCTTCATGACAGCTCAAACATTGGCTTGAGATGTCAAGCTGCTGTGGTGGTGCCAGTGATAACCTCCCCTCTGTGACCATCAGAAGGGCTGTGACAGATGCTTTTCTGGTCTGCCAGAAAATACTCTTTCCGTTAGGGTATATACAAGATTCACTGGTAAAGCTAAAGTCAGGAAGGGCCTATGTGTCACAGCGTTTGCAGTAGAATTTGGCTTTGATGAAGAGAACTCAGGATCCTCTTTGTTACTGCCTTGGGTAGTTCCAAAATAGATGCATTTTGCCGGAGTATTAGATGAAACATTGCCAAATATAAAGACTGGGAAATGGTATGTATGGCTGTGTGCCATGATTATTTACAACTTTTTTCCTCCATGCATGACTCCAAATTAAAGCTTGAATAGTGATGAGTATTCTGTTGTGTGTGAGAAATAGTATCCATTTCATATCAAAAACCTCTTGTTTCATTTTGGCTCAGTGCTCTTATTGATTTCAGAGGGTTTTTTCTTTTGTCAAAGATTGAAATGATTTGCTCTGTGGCAGATGGGTATGTTTATGCATGTTGAATGAACCAGTAAGATAGTACCTAATAATTTCCATTTCCTCTCTAATGGTAATTGTGCATTTAAAGCAAAACTGGACAACAACAGTGTATTACAGGAAATGATAAACAGATAGAAGATGGCAAAGGGTACTATAATGTAGAGAACTAATAAAGGGGAGATGTAGGTGGGAGGACAAATTAGAGATTATGCTCAATTTTTACAATCTGAAAGAGGAGGTGTGGTAAAAATCAGTGGTAGTGATACGTGTGTGTATTTACTGTGAAAGATTCTTCATTGTATCATTGCGATAGTATTTGTGAATATAAAATGAGTCCAAGGTGATGGCAGCAGCAATATGAAAGGAGTTTATTGTAAGTTGAGTAGAAAGCAAAATAATTGCTTAAATATTCTGAGAGCTTATGAGGAGCCCTGAGCAGTAGCTTAGGTGCCAGTTTAGTGGATGCTACTGGAAGCTGAGAAGGTATTGTGATGTTAGTATGTTTCAAAAGCTACTGATCATTTGGAAAAATAAGCTAGGGGGGAGGGATAGGGTATTAAAGAGAGCAAAAGAAAATGGGAGGAGGAATAGGAAGACCTGTTGATAGGTGATAAATGAGAAGAGAGGGTGAAGTACCTGATGTGTGCTGGGGTGGAGCAATGAGTGGAAAGTTGAATTACTGCGACTGAAAAACCAAAAGAAAGTATCCATCCCTCACCATATGGAGAACACACGTAGTTTTGGAGATTTTTGGTGGTAAGCTGTTATTTGTAACAGTAACTGCAAAGTTCCATAAAGTTGCGTGCTTGATTTCTGGTGCAGACTGTAATCAAATGTGTTTACAATCATATGAATGAACCTGGTCCAGAAAGCCTTAAATAATACATGGAGGTTACAGAAAATCAAACTTTCACCCTCTTTTTTCCTTGTTTGATTTGTTCAGGCTTCACACTTTACTTTAAAATGATAAAAATCTGTAGCAAGATGTAAAAGTATAATAATAAAATATAGTGTAATCAAAATCCAAGTAAATATATTGAAAGGGAGAAGATAAATGTGAACAACTGTTTTGAGATCAAATATACATTGTTGACTTGAAGTGGAAGCAAGTGATCCAGTAAATATAGTTGTTTGCATCAAGCTCTAGCAGCGATGATAGATTAAGGCTGTGTTCCTAATTTTCCAGCAGTATCTTGGCATGCAATTCACTCCAGTCTTCCACACTCAAAACCACGGCAAAGATCAATTGCTGTGCATGACATCGGGAACAACTAAACGAGAAATAACTTGTTTTCTGCAAGAAAGCTTAAAAGCTTCCTTTTTTGGTTTGTGTGCAATATGAAATGAACGATTACAGGAAACTGTTGATTATGGGGAGGGTTTCTGAGCTTAACTTCTACAGATTTCGACCTACTCCAAAAAAAAAAAAAGTAAAAATGTAGTTGAATCAGATGAACAGTGTGACAGTGACCATCTTTACAGGGAACATCTACATTTTACATTCAAAAATAATTTTGTGATATGTTGTTCTAGGTTGTTGAAGATACTATTAGAGAGAAGGCAGAATTCTATCAAATAAAAAATAATAAGTTAATGTTAAGCTCTTCTCTATGCAGTTATATTAAACCTTGCCTACATGTGTTTTTTTTCCTTGTTTGTTTTTATGCTATTAAGATCTCACTAAGCTGTAAATACACCTAAAGCAATCATGAAGTGTGGTAGAAAGCCTAACGCTTCCACAGTGATCAAAAGCTTCATAATTAATTTGATTTGGGGTGGAGGGTAGGGAAGTAGAAAGGGAAATGACAAAGCTATCAGCTTCTTGGTAATGCTCAGTTGAGCTTTCTAGAAGACTAATAAGTATACAACCAGCTCCCTTGATCATGCAAAAATTAGTAGCAAAGAAAATTAAGATTTGTTTGAATATTATGAAGAAAAAAGAATTTCACAGCATGGTACAGCACGTGTGAACAACTGAAGAAGGTTTGGATTTACTTGTAAGGTAACTATTAATGCAGTTCTGAGGAAATTCCTATTTAATTGTAAACATACCGATCAGTTTTTATGGGAGACATGCTATTGTCCTTTATTTCAGGTATTAAACTACTTAGTATAGCTGAAATATTAACATTTATGTAAAGTTGCAAGGCTGTCGTAAAAGCAAAGAGCAGAGTATTTTTGGGCAGTGTAGACCACATATCCTCACTGAGACATTCATTCAATATATGTAAAGTTAGGCACAAACGTGCATGTAGTGTATGTGATTCAGTTTCCAAATTAGTTAAAAATACCATAACATGCTATTGCAATTTTTAAATTATGTAGCACATCTGCTGTTATGGACGTGCTATTTCTGAAGACCACTACAATTTAACTAGATGCAGTTTATAAGTCTTTAATCTTTAATTATTTGATGTGGCAGAACTCAATGTCACCAAAGGGTTTTTTTTTTTTTTGTATAGCTTATGTGTTCAAGAGCTAAGCTACATAGATGTCCTTTTATGAGAGCTAAACTTCAACATTTCAGAGAGGTGAGACTGTTCATTTGCCCAGTGAGAAACAATATTGCAATCAGATCAACACTGACAGTCACATCGTGATGATCAAAATGTTTTCCTTGGTAGCTGTACTAAATAAAATGGATTAACAGCCACCTCCAAGAAGCTAAAGAGTATGTAATTACTGGCACTGTAATGTCTAGAACACCAAACATTTAAAAGCAGGTGATTGATCATAATGCGTTTAGTTTGCAGTAGCAGACAAAGCTCAGTGTTCATGGATAAGACTGTTTTGGCATGCACGGATTTCCGCTACTTTATGATAACTTTTAGGATTGAGTAGTCCTACTCTAATCTCTGTTGGAATTCATCAGAATAAGGATCACTGGAGCTTGTTTCAGATGCCCAGATCTTTTAGTTCCTCTCTTTTTTTCCTTTTCTACTCTTTCACTCCCCGCCTTTTTTGTTACAATCAAAGAATGGACAGTTGGTGCAGAGTCCTTGTGTTATGCACAAGGTGTACTGAAAATGGGAAAAGTATCTTTTCTGGCAATGGAGATAAAGAAGGCTGAAGCTGCTGTTGGACTGCTAAAATAATGGAATGAAAACAAATCAAATCAGTTGTCTGTATAGATCAGGCCATAGAAGTTTTCATCAACTATGAACATTGGATGATTTGAAATAAATATTAATAAGATGATCTTTTAAAGTACTGAGAAGTTTAATCTCTTTGTAGCTGAAGTGACATTTCTACTTCTGGATGAAATAAATTGTTGCTTGTTAGTTGTAGTTTCTTTGTGTTGTTTGGAGCAACATGACATTGTTTCAAATAATAACAAAAGTTGCTTTCTTCATTATCATATAGCTACAAACTTTAAATAAATGCACCATCCTTAAAGCAGGAGGAAGGAGATTTATGGTTTACAGTACAGTAAGAATATGGAGAATACCCTAGTGTGCTTTTTCAGCAATAATTTCTGTCTCTGGTTAATAAATTGCTAGGCCAACAAGTTTGAACTTAATCAACTCAAACCGAATTATTGCCTCATGAAACACTTCAATGCCATTGTTATTAAATTAAATTCTCCCTCACAAATATTTTGCATGCAAAATAATATCTTGTAAGAGATGGAATGTTTTAAAACTCAATTATTAGAATCAATATCTTATAGATATTTCTAGAAAACTTCAGTCAAGAGTTTTCTCTTTCTCAGCATGTGGGTCAAACTCCCTTAGAGATCCAGCAGAGTTATTGATTGGTATCTAATGCTTTCAAAGACTTTTCTGAAGAACATTCTATGCGCTGAATTTAGACCTTTGTTACCTTCACTTAAGGTCAAAGGTTGCCAAAGCAGTTGGCAGTGAGGCAGCTGGATGACCATGTGAACAGGACTGGACAGTGATTGAGAAAGAAGTATATTCGACATAATAGCAGAGAAGATGGACAGCAATGATCCAGGAAATAAGAGGTGGAAGAGTCTTGTTTGTATTTGAAGTGATGCCTAATGACATACATACGTTTTGAGTATTTTGATTCCTTTTTTTCTGTTATTTTGTCTCTGGGGTACTATAGAACTACCTTTGTTTTGTACCTTTGCATGAAGGTACTTTAATTATTCATTTTGCCAATCCTTTTGGGATTATATTATCATCTAATATTTAATAGAATGTTACAGCTTGTATTCATTTCTTTCTGTTAAGCTGAGTTAGGCTGTTTTAAGTTAAGTTAGCTATTTTAATTTAGTTAGGCTGTCCAGTGGCTATGACTCCATTTTGATTCTGGCAAAATTGTTATCTGTCTGTCCCTTGTACTGTCAAATGTTTTCAAATTGTACTGGTTTCCAAACTCTATGCCTAGACAGAGTGTATATTCACTGTACTGTACTTATCCACATTTACACATCTACAATCAGTAGACTGCAGTATGCAGCATTGTGTTAAAGATAGCTGAGTGAGGTTTGAAAAAGGTCTTGAAGCTGTGGGCTGCCTTGGTGTAATTAATGTGGCTTTGTGTTCTGCTTCCTGTTCCCCGATCAGCCAGTCTGGCACTCAGTTGAGAGGCTCTGCAGGATACTGTGTTATGGTGAGAGGTGTGATGTTTTTTCTGGCTGAGGGCTGTAATTCCTTGCCATGGGGTCATAAAGAAGTTCAAAGGCAGACAAAATGACAGCAGTCAGCAACAGCAGCTCAGTTCCTGCAACACAGGAGTAATTGCAGCCCATTATTACAATTGACTCTCACTTCTCTCCCCTGAAGGAACTGAGCAGCTGCCAATTTACTGGGCTGCAAGAAAACTGATGAGCCAGGAGATGGGGGTCATAACGAAAGTTGAGAAACTGATCAAGGCAAAATTCATTAGACCTCTGAGTAGCCATAAGAGAAGCGAAGGAGACAGTGCTGACTGGTCATCAGCAATGCCCGGGTGGGAGCTGGATTCTGACTTCCAGGTTGGTTTGTTTCAGCTTGCACTTATTTTCTTAACAAGGAGAAGCAAGGGGGTTTCTAGCATCTTATTTTGCTTAAAATGAACAAAACACATAATGGAGGTACCTGACATTTTTGTGACTTACCTAGAAAGGACTTATTTCACACTGAATAGACACATCAGCTGTTTCTCTGTGTGTTTTCTGTGTGCTCTATAAGCATTCCTGTGTATTAGGATTTTACAGGCTTCTCACTTTACAACTGAAAACTTGATATATGGCTTGCTTAGTCTTTTCTCATTGTTATTTTGTGACAATGTGCAATACATAAAACTTGGAAGTCTTATTTGAGGATGATCTTAGATATTTGCAGTTGTATCTGGTTAACGTACACAATTAGCAGTTTAAATGTGAAACTTGTGTGCCTGTTGTTCTCACTTAGAAATGCTAATATGGGAGTAAAAGGGTTACATCTACACCAAGCTGTACTTCAGAGGCTCTGTCTTTTCATCCTTCTCTCACTGATGAGGTATGGAATATCTGAAATATATTTCTTGGTACAAGCAGGTATTTTACAGGAGAAGAAAAAATGAAAGCTAATAGAATACACTATAAGTATAAAACTAGAAGATATCTCATTGCAGTTCTACATGGTCCTGTGATGCTAACAGTTCAAGTTTTCTAATTTTGCAGTTCTTTCATCTGCAGACCCAAGTTTCATCCTCTTACACTGCATGTAGATGTATTTTGACATAAATCTTAAGAAGCCTGTGCTGATTTTGATCTATCTGCTTGTCCTTGCACATAAATGGAAAAGTTGAAGATCAATTTCCTTAAACAAGGCAGTTTAAGGAAAGCTGTTGCCTGTGGGATCTCAACACAGATACACAGTGTGAATTTCCAGATTGGTGAATGGCACTTGGCGCTTTGCCATTAATGTCAGTCTTGCCAGAGTTTCATTTCAGTCCAGTATTTTGCTTCATTCTTGAATTCTTGTTCGTCCTAGTTTCTTAAATTGGTATGGTCATGCTGGGAAAATATACCTCCTTCCGGCTTCAGTGTGTTTGCAGGTTGCAGCTGCCGAACCTTCCTGATACAAAATGATTTCTTGGAAGATTTTGTTCTCAAAAATCATTGTAGCATGTTACAAGCTTCCCCACCAGTCTGCACAACTGGTACAAAGTGCTGCTGCTGGGTTTCTGAATATCCTGAAATGGAGCAATTTTATAATTCTAATTCTAGTTCTATTTCACCACTTACAATGTTCTCTTTTACAGTGTTATCTTGATCAAGCCCTTGCAATTTTGATGCAACTTGTGTGTGACGAGACACACCTGTATCCCATTAGTTATGAGCCAGCTTTCTCCTAGCTGTGCTTTATTGTTCGTGAAGTGCGTTCACTTTGCTGGTGTCTAGGTCAGGATGTTGCTGTTAGATCAGCCTGTGGATAAGTGCTAAGGATTTCGGTTTTTGACTTGTTACCGTGGACAAATTGCCACTGTAGGTGCTACTCTTTCTTAATGTCTGATTTATAAGGCATCTTCAGTTATTAGGACATAGTAATGTATGTATATCTCAAAATACATGTATTTTTAATTATGTCATGATTTTGAAGGCTGCTCTAATAGAGGATTAAAAAAGTGAATTTTCTAAACTTGCAGAATATGATAATTAATCTTCTATTTGCTGCATTACTCAGAATATACTAATAGTTATAGAAAAACTGTTTAAGTAGTGATCGACCCCCATTCCCTCACCCTGAGAATGTGCACTGAAACAGAGTTACCATTGCTCTTGGCAAGTTTTGCTTTTTTGGTCTCTTAAAATTCAGATGAGCAAGATTTATTTATTCCTTGTGTAAGAAGATGGATGGGAGTGGGAGTCTTGAGAAGTGAAAGGAGTGTAGGAGACAGGTGGAATCATTACGCTACAAGGGAGCCACATGGCTTTAGCTTGTTCTGGATCCTGCAAGACCTTCCTGTATGGTTCATCACGTGTCAAGGGGAAGCTCAGTGACACAAAAAGAAGATAAAAGTAGAAGTAGTAAATGGAGATGGTTTGCTAACTCAAGAAAATTACGTGGTCTTTTTTCTACCAACTAGCTGCCTGTAGTGCAGAATGTGAGAATTACTGGAAAAGGAGTGTGTTGTGGTTTTCGTTTTTTCTAACTTTTAGTTTGTCATGGTGAGGTTGCTCTGTGTGTATTTGTATAGTTTGTATTTTTCTGTTGGATATTAGCCTGTGCCTCTCATTAGCGGAAAATAATTTCATTACAAACTTAAATTTTGATTTTTATATAACATGCCTCTAGCTTGTAATTTGTGATTTATGCAAGACTGATATTCTTAAAGATTTAGGCTGGTAAGTTTGGTTCAGTAAGACCATGTGAATTCCAGAGCCAGTCCTGAAATGTAAGCACAGTGCAGATGTTTTAGTGCTGGACCATTGTTTTATTGTTATATTTTCTACTATAAGTTTTTAAAAAATAAAAAGGGAAGAAAAAGCTTCTCTAATTCTATGGGATTACTGTGTATTTGAGTTTTGAGTCACTTTGGTTAAAATAGCTGTGATAGTTGTCCTTAAATTTAATAATTGTAAAGTCAATTTTTTCTTAGAGTTTTTACTAAAAAAAAAAAAAACCAAAAAACCAAAAAAAACTGGCTTTTATATGAACTCATAATGAAATTTATTGTTTAGGATGAATTTACCAAGAGTTCAGTAAACTAAGAATTTAATACTCTGGCTGTTTTAGTATATAAGTAGTGAAAAGGTGATAACTTATTTGCTAACAGTTGATTTGTGAAACTTTTTTGATTTCACATATTACTTTTACGCTAACAGTGTTTTTTTAGTGAGAAACCATTACAATCATGACAAAAAGCCTAAACAAATGTAAGAATGAATAAATGTTAAACAGTAACTGTGTGTGTCCACATTCATGAATTTGCTTAACAAAAAATCAAATACTTTCTATGCATTCACAGATATAGATATATATATTTCTTTTGTTGAACAAAATGTAAGAAATATATCCTTCCAGAAGAGAGAATGCTGAAATGGCTGACTCCATTAGGAAAGATTCTTGGTTATCAAGAGCTACCATGCAACGTTTCTGCTGTAACAGCATCAGCCCTCTTGTGGTCTGGACATAGCAGAATGTATGGTGAAACTGTTGGTGTTTTAGTCCCTGCATTATTATTAGAGTAAATTGCAGAATTAGGAAGAATTTACAAGCCTTAGTTTAGTCCCCTCAGGTTTCTGATTGTCATCAGCAGTGAGAAGCTTCTGCTTTAAACTGGCTTCTAGAAAATGTCTGTACCTCCATGGAATGCAGGGCATGTTCTTCAAAGTATATGTGCATGCCTGTATGTACTCAAAGTACTATTCTTCTGCTAATAAATATTTATATTTTCTGTAAGAAGAAAATGTAGCTATTCTGTTTCAGATATGTCAAAAGTATCTGAACTTCAAATATCTGAACTTTTGATGGGTTTTAATGTCCCCTTTCTGCTAGGGTGAATGTTTTTTAAACAGGTGAGAATTTACACCGTCTGGCCAAAAGTTTTTGTGTGGGCTTATGCTTTCCTTAGTTTATTTTCTGTCTTAAATCAAAAATATAATGTCACTTGTTAAACTACAACTTTTCACTTCATGGCTGTGTGAGCAGCAGACGCTTAAAATCTCCCTAGCTGGAAAAAGTACTGTTAGTTCAATCCAGAGCTTTCTGTATTTTATTGAAATGCTCCTAATAAGGCTTTTTTGTGTGTATTGTCTTACAATCTGCATCATCTCAAAGGTCCATTCAGTTTGATAAGATCAGAAATCTGAGCTGCTAGTTTTGTCAACGTTAGCAGGAAAATCCAGTAGTGATCCAGTTATGATAAAATGAGATATGTTTGGAATTCAGAGGGTTTTCCATATAGCTACAGACCATTTTTCTTTTTGATATGAAAATGTCCTTCATAGTTGATCCTAATTGGGTGATGCTTTAAAAAGTTTTGAAACTTTCTTTTTAATTGTCCATAAATATTTTTGAATTTTGTAAACTGGAGATTAGCTTCATGAGAGAAAATTAGAAAGGCTGTGGAAAACTTCAAATCCATCAGAAAAATTTCAGGTCCACCAGAAAATGTTACAACTCCTGCTAACATTTATTGAAGCAAAACTTATGCGTTATTTTTAATTATGGACTACGATGTCAGAGTTAGTTTTAGATTTTATTTAGAAGAGTTCGATTTTATTTTACAAAATAGGAATCTATTTTAATTTTAAAGTTTTTTTTTTATGTACAGGATTGTCTAAGTCTTAACACCTTTCTATTTGCTCTCAGTGAGTAAAAAACCTTATGTTTGATCAGTGCTACTTTTTACTATACATTGTCATACACAGTTATCTCCACAGGTAAATTTAGAGGAAAGCAGGAGCCCTACTGTTTGAAGATTTTCTTGGTTCATTGGGGTGTTTTTGCCAGAGGGGGTATGATACCAGTTTTCTTTATTGTCCACTGGGAACTGTACAAAAGCCTATAAAGAGGGTCATCAATTTTTCACTGTTCCGACTTTTAAAATATCAAAGAGATGTTTACAATCTGTCCTTCCTTTAGGAGCTCAAACACTTTGTTAGCAGTTAGTCTGGACTATGAACACATAACAAGATCTTCAGTGGGTATGTAAAGCTTCACAACAGAATTATAAATGTGTGAATTCAGAAAACCATAACTGTACACAGAACTTCTAAAATATACAGACCTTTGTGGTCTCCAGAGAGCAGTCCTGATAAATCTTCCAAGAGGGTTTTCAATTGTGAATCACTTTTAAGAAAAGTCCAGATGGCTATTTAAAGTTTTATTAGTAATAGAGGTGTTTAAAAATGTCCTTGTGTCAACAAGAGGTGCTCTGGGGAAGTATTTATAACTGTGTGTGAGTTTGAGATGGTGGCTACAGGAATACCTGTTTCAGCTAAACAAAAAATATCAGGGACAGGTGGTCAAATAATAAAAGTGAGGAAAATTGAGCAGTTTTCAGGTAATAATAGGCTTTGCTTATGTTAAACTGGCATCCCTGTGGGGTGAAAAATGTGTGAAGCAAGTAGCAAGAAATGAAGTCTGAAATGGGATGACATTCCATGTGCACCATAAGGAACATGGTTGTCTCTGCTCATATGAGACAAGGTGATTGTGCTGTTAGAAGTGGCCATTGGAATAAGACAACTAGAGGTGAAAGCCTTGAATACAGGCAGTACTTGCTTATGACAGGCTTTTAATTTTATTTCTGTGTTTGTTTAGCTACAGTATCTTTATGTCAGCCTGTGAAATTTCTTGAAGC
This sequence comes from Penelope pileata, assembly GCA_013396635.1. Taxonomy (NCBI): domain Eukaryota; kingdom Metazoa; phylum Chordata; class Aves; order Galliformes; family Cracidae; genus Penelope; species Penelope pileata. Next base: position 180,076 of record WBMW01006293.1, on the reverse strand, counting down.
AGCAGAAGTAAAGCTGAGAGCCCTCCTCACCTAATGGGGTGCTGATTCGGGATGCTGATATGTCATCAAGCTTTGCCTCGTGGAGAAGCTCTACTGGAAGGGACTTGGCGTAACTGGTTTAACTGGGGCTTTGTCCCCTCTTGTCTTTCACATGGAGTGCAGGGCTGGCAGCAAAGAGAGCTGTCTTGTCTGTCAGGTTATTTGGGAATATAATAAGACAGTTTTTGTGCGCAGTGTTAAGCAGCTTGCTTTTGATGCTTGGTTTCTGTCTTATGTGCCTCAGGTATGAGGCTCTGTCCCTTTCCTAGTACACCAAGCAGCAAGACAAAGCAAACACATACATGCAGTCACAGTTTCTGTACCTGAGCTCAACTCTGAATTATAGAATAGTTGAAGAATTCAGTCCTTTCTGTATTTTTTCAAAGCAGCAATGCAGATGGCTGTGGTACCTTCAAGTCATGAACTCTGCCTTCCAGTGATAACTTTCAATTGCTTTGTGTCAAGATATGCAACTTTACTTAAAATTAAATTGCTTACATTGATGCAACAGCTCACAGAAATGGTTTCAGAAGTGACAAAAAGGTTGTTGGTCTGTCACTAAATTGCACACATACAGATTATTTGTAGTGGCAAGGCATGGATGCAGGATGGATTTTTTTCCCCACTTCTCTTTTAGCATGTTTCAGGACTAGTGAGAAATTTGTAAATATTTGGAATTACAGTTTTTGCTTTTCTTCTTCACTGTCATCTTCTTGCCTCATTTTTGAGGACTAAGAAATTGGAGCCTTTAATTTATGTATATGTGTATTGTAGCTGTTGAATTTGAACCTCTCTTTGTTGATTCTATCATCTTTTCTTAATTCACTGTGAGCACATACTAAAGCCTTTTCATTCTGGAACTGGAGAGAAGAGGAGGGGAGAGGGAAAATTCAGAGTCTGTGTCCCCTGCTCTGGCTTGCATTCTTTAAATCTTAAGACTTGAGATCTTTGATAGCTGCTATTATGTTGAATTTGATTGAAGTCAAGCATATATCTAGAGTAAAAAGTTATTTAGGGTTAGATAAGGAGACTGCTTCCATGATGAGGTAAACCTCATTTTTGGGGAGATCTGAGCTAAAAACTTGTGAAGATTCAAACGACCTCTGTGTAGTAACATTGCCATGATTACACATTTGTGTTCCCACTCTAAATGTGAGAAAACTGGGCTAATTTCTAAAGCCTTGATTTCATCCAGTTGCATCTATATAATTTATTATTGTGCAATAGATACTATAACATGCTGTTCTCTTAAATGACATCACCACCTCAGTCAGCAGATTGTTTACTTAATAACCATTTGATAATTTTAATTTCTTTTCATGGAGTAACCCCTGCCATTTTATTGCACACTGTTGAAAAGTGTCTTAAAGAATCTTTCACTAATAAAGGTGACATGGTGACATGATCAGTAATTGCTGTGCTTGGGTATTTGAAGAAGAATGATTGTCTTCAATATGAGCACAGTTCTGAGAAACAGAGTAAATGATTCAAGTATCCATATATTTTGCGTTCTCTTTTTTCCTGAGAGAGAGTAGTTTTATGGCGGACTATACCTGTTCAAAATATTGTATTTGTAGGTCTCAGCTGAAGTTCCAGTTGCTTGGCAGTTCTGAAAATCAAACCCTAGAGCATAAAGTCAGGTACAAAGAAATGAAAAATGTATAGCGAAATGACTATATGCTAAGGCTTTTAATTTACATTGAGTACAGATTGGCAAAGGCAAACATAAGAGCTAACTCTCCAGGACACTATTCAGTCTCATTAATTATGTGATCCTCCTTTTTTTTTTTTTTTTTTTTTTTTTGTTTTGCAGTCTATAAAGGAAGGGAGCTTTCATCTTCATGTGTCCTGGATCCATCCCATGATTTAATATTGTATCGATACTGTAAAACTCACACACTTGGCTGCCAGAGTGAGGGTTCTGAATTACTTCTGTAGTAAGTGGATAAAGAGATGTGTAACTTGCATGAAAAGTCACATCTAAGAATGTAACTACCTCAGCATGTTGTTCAGGAATGAGTTTTTGAAAGAAATCTGTCAATTGTCCCTACTTCTTATGTATTGGCTTACATCATAGAACAATCCCAAAGTGCATATGCTAAAATTCTTTTTAATGTAATGCTGCTGGACTCCAGCAGTGTATACAGTATACTCCACTGCAAACAAGCCAGTGAATGGCACTGGCTAGAGCTAACCTGAGTTGTCCCTTCTCACTCTCGCGTTCTGCTTTCTTCTTGGTTTTTTTTTTTTTTTTTACCCTCCAAAATTATGTCTATCAGATGGTCATTATAAAATGTTTTTGCAAGAGCCTGAATTGTTTTCAAGAGGTTCTATTATGGGACAGGAATTTTGCTTAGCTAAGAACATAAAATTGATATCATAATAGATGAGCACAAAGCTACAGAACTAACATACACAGACTTGAATTTTAACATCTTGCTCATCAGGGCTCGAGCTGGAAAACTTCACATTCTTTTAACATCATTTTCTTGTTTGTATAATTATATGCTGTATGCTTCACTGAGGTTTCATTTTGAGGCCTCATAAAGAAGACCGTAAGAGAGTACATGTGTATTTACTCATGGCAGTTTTGATTCCAACCCGTGATATTTAACTATCACCTAAAATTTATATTAAAAGATTTTAGGCTGTGATAAGGGACATAAGTCTCTAAAGATGTGAAAAGCTTGATGACAGGTAAGTGGGGAGGGTGAGCCTAAGTGTAGTTTAAAAGGGGAGGAGATCAATATAAACCTGCGGAGAAGCATTAATCAAAGCAATTTCTGCACTACTAGTCACTGATTCTCAGATTCTGATAATTATTTCCATCTTAATTTTTCGTATTAAAATGGAAACAATATTTTTCTACCTGATGGAGAAATTAGCCTTCCTTACTAGCGAGAAAGGCTGAACTCTATACCTCCAATTAAGGGAGAGAGGGAAGAAGCTGATTGCTTTATCTGAGAGATTCTTGTTACTGGCTGCTAATCTCTCTGGAATAATTTGGCTGTTTGAAGGGAATCAAATGCCATGGGGCTGTAATGAAGAAAAAGTCTAAATCATGTTAAATTGTTAAAGAACTTCTCAAGTCTTTCAGAAATGAGCCTTAGTTTAATTGTCACAAACTTTCTGATAGATTCCCCAAAGCAAATCTGAAGACCTATTGCAAATAGCAAGGGTAGATTCAAGGAAATGTGTAAGGTCGTGTTTTAGAACTCCTGTCAAAGGCACAGTGATTAAAGGTCAAGAATCTTCTGTGTATGGACAGTAGGACAGGGATCTGCAACATGGGTTGCAGATATGGATAAGCCTTTTTAAAATTGGTAGTAGAATGTTAGGAGTTTTTTTTTTTTTTTTTTTAAAGTGTACGTAAATAAACATATACATATGTGTATATATGAAATATATTTTTCTTGTGGCATTATCTTGTATCTTTACCATTACTGGTGTCTTATACATACATGTGTGTTCTTCTGTCTTCTCCCACAAGGTAATGCATGACCCCAAGATCTAAGCCAAATAGAACAAACAAAAGCCCAGGGACCACGATTTCACTGAAAGAAAATTGCTGTGCACTGAGAATACTTTGCTGATGCAGCAATTTCCAAAAGTGGGATATTCTCAGCATACACTACTACTATTTCTGTATTGAAGAGTTCTGTGCTTCAAAGTATACTACATATACACACACATTCTTCTGAACTCATGGCAGCAATTTTCCTTCTTTTGTGTTGTTGCTGTTATCCTATTAATACTCCAGGAAAAGCCTGAGATAAAAATACATTCTGATATTTCTAATGTGAAAATAATATAGTTAACCTTTAAAACAAAACTTTTGAGTTATCTCTAAGAAGTTTAATGTGACAAGGAATGGTAAACTTGTAATTATGCTGCTTGCTTATTTGTTGTTTTTTTGTTTTGTGATTTTTTAATTGACTTTGTACATTGTGGAAATGTTCAATTCATAGAAGTCTGAGCACTCAAAGACTTGAATATAACTGCTAAAAAGTAAAAGCCAAGAAACACAAGCAGCAGCTCTAGAGTTTCTGTGTTCAGATGAATTTAACTCGACCATCTTAGCTAACAAGCATGCCAGTCCAAGTGTTACTTCTGCAAAAGTGAGCGGAAGGGAACAAAAATTATCAAATATTATGCTTTTCAGAAAGAAGAGGAGTGGTTTTGTAGAGTAGACCTGTTTTCTGACTGAGAGCCACAGTAGTCAGCACCTGATTCCAGGTTTAAGGATTTCATAAAGATGCCTAGGCCTGTCTTTTTAAGGCAACATGCCAGAAGTTATAATTGTTCAGCAACTCTGAAAATTAACCTTGTTTTAGATGTAGCTGATTTTATTCATAAATGTGGGTAAGTTTTTCTTATCCTCTGTGTATATTTCTGTGTCTGTAAAATTGTGATATATGAGAAATATATGAGATTAATTTTGAAACTTCTTGAATCTTATCCAGAGTGGAACCAAAGAAATGTTAATAAAGCCTCCTAATGTTAATAAAATATCCTATTAAAAGAGTAGCTTTTGCCTATAAAAAGATAACAGATAGCAGAGAAAGCTATGTAGTTCACTGCTATGCAGTTTATATATGCACTTCAAATGTATACTAAAAAGGTTATATAATTTTGTAGTTTAGGTAGAAGTAAAAAAGAAAAAAAAGTTTTTATAGATTTTGTGTGTTTCACATGGGAGTGATAACAACAACAGGGCTTGTGTTATAATCATTCCTCCTTCAGGAAGGAACAGATTATCAGAAAGCCAATACTTACCTTATGCTTAACTACTTTACCTGGTAATATTTTCAGCCTACAGTTAGCTGTGTTGTTTAGTGAATACTTTTGATCTATTATTGCATCTGTAAATAATTTTTTAATAAAAGTTCATACTGTTTTTTCAGTTCCTGTTCAAACATATTGAGATAGTTTAAATATGGACATTTAAGATATGTGTATATATAAAAGTTTTCTCTGTATTTTTCAATCATAAACTTTCTTCATTTGTGGTAAAGTCTAACACACCGCTGAATCTTTCTGGAACGATGAGCTTTCAGTCTGTAGAGTAAAACAATTCTTATTCCAAAAAGATACTACTTGGTCTTGCTGCCAGTACATTTTGTATAGTGCTTGAATGGCCCTATTGTCCTCCTGTGCACTCAAAATGAATGAATTTATCTTTCGAAGTGGAGCAGTTCTTTCTTCCCTATACCAATTCCCACTTCTGTTTCTGAAGGAGAGAACAAGACTGCACTCTTGAAAGCGTATAATTCTGAACCAAGAAAATTAGATTCCAGTGTACCTGTCACTCACCAAGCATGGTTTAGGTCAAGTGGACAGTTACCAAAACAAGTTTTTGGACCATTATAGAAATAACTTCACTCTAACATACGGATGAAATTTGTTAATTTTCTACTGCCTTCAGTTCTGAAAATCGTATTCCTCACTTCTAATTTCTTAACCTTTCCAACATTCCTCACACTGCAATTCAGTACTGTAAGTTCTTACACACTTGCTGAATTTAAAACGCGAGAATAGTAATTCTCTTTTCAGTGGAATTGTTGATTGACTGGATTAGTGTACAAATTTGGGAAAATTGGTGTTCCAGCTAAGAAATTTTGAATTTACTGTATTTAATTTTGGAGTGCTTGCTCGGTTCTGCATTGTTGGGTTCAAGTCCAACAAACTTTGCTGTCTGGATAGCGTCTGTAATTACAGTGAATGTAAGTGTGTGTGATCCAAGGTCTGTAGGTTGCTCCCTCTTTGCTCTGAGGGCACTGGGTGCAGCTGGCTGTGTGAAGGCAAGGAGAGGGCTGCCCAACTGCCAGGAGGGCTGGGACGGTAGCAGCAGCTGGGGCAGCAAGCGAAAGGGGATGCTCCTGCTCCTCTGGCTCTCTTCTTTGGAAATGGCATCCCTACCCTTGCCACTTTGTGTAGGACCTTGAAAAGAGCTTGAAAAAAGAAGAGACTGGAAGTAGGATAGAGGTTTTCAAGATGTAATGGTGTAGAATAGATAAAGTTTAGTTCTTTTTTCTAACAGTGTAATGAAGTTCTTAGTTATCAAATAAAAAACATTAAATGTAGACAACAGGAAATACTTTTTTGCATGATTGGTATTTGTGAAACTTACGAATTATGCTGTGGAGGCTTTAAAGCATGCATTTGTTTAAATTCCTTGGGGACGTGACTGTCAATGTCTGTTAAGTGCGATGGCTTGACTGCAGCTATTTGTTCGTGGGCTTTCTGAGCTGGAAGTCCCTAGACTGCTGGAAGCTTATTTGGGAAGATGAGGTTGTAACTTCTCTTATTTACATTCTTTTTATGACAGTTGCCAGTCGCAAGGGCTTATAGGGAAGCTGCTGTTCTTCTAGGTGAACTTTTGATTTGGCTAGATATGGTAGTTCTTATTTCAGTCATCTTTTCTTCATTACTCTTTTTTTACCTTCAGTGAACTAACCTGGACCTAAGAGTATATTAAACTCCTATAAATCATGTTTTCTGGCAGTCATTCAGCATTTATTTCATAAAGAATGTGTTGCATTGTTATTAAGGTATAAGCGTAGCCTTGTTACCTGCTCTTTAAAAATCTGAACTTTTTAAGGCCAATTATAAACATAATTGAAACTTGCATCCAATTTATATCCCAGAAGCAGAAGCCACTTAATTCTAGAAAGTTAAAGGTTATTTTTTTCATTACGTGTTGCTCATTTGATTTAAGATGCTGCTGTATTTTTCTGCCCTCAATCTTTTTTACCTTATAATTCATTCTTCTGTCTTTTTCACTGGTCATGTCTGACTGGCCCATGTCCCCGTGTCTCTTGACGATCTCCAAGGAGGAGACCCCTCAACCTCACTGGGCTGCAGTGCTCAGCCACTCATACAGTACAAAAGTGTCAGATGGACAGAGGGATCCTTCTGCGTGTTTCTGGGCCCACAGCCCCTGTTAAATGTGAATTAAATTTATGGCGTGACTACCATCAGATGAAATTAATTTCAGAAGGAAATACCAGTGGTGTTCAAAATAGATCAGAAATATGTGGCTATTTGTGGTTCCAAAATGCAGGCCTTTGAGAGAGGCTCACGAGGTGACTGAAAATTTCCTGTGTTAATGTAAAATTGATTTTTGTTTTAAAAATAACATTTTTTCATGGTGGAAAAAATGATTTTTCTTGTTTTAAGGCAAAAATGCTTAGCATTTTTAAGAGTTGGACCACAAATAAATCCCTGTCTATTTTAGTTGTTGTTTAGGACTTTTTTTTCAAAGACACGCTTGAGATGCTTAGTTCATGTAATACATCAGAAGCATGAACAACAGAATTTTAAGAAAGAATTTTCTTTTTCTTAAAACAGTGTTTAAAAGGAGGCAAAGTTGCTGTCAATGAGAAGGATTTAGGTGTATAAATATTTAGTGACTAAAGCATGATTTAAGCTCGATACTTGTATTTTGGATCAGCATTTTAATGCAATCTGTTATTTAAAGTTTTTCCTTTATTAATAGTTACAGTGTGTTTTTAACGATCAAATAAGATCATTTGAGGAATTAAAAGAATAGTGTTTGGATGTAATTTAGGATAGATTTGTTTATCTCTTAATTAGGAGGAGCTTGCATGTTGTGGATAAAATATGTATAACTGATCTTGGATTTTTGGACCATGCTAATTTAATTGTTCTGTACATGTTTGCTTATTGAATAATAACTCCTCAAACTTTTATTGCCTTTTACCTAGGATTTTCAGACAGGATTTGGTATCACCTTAATCCCGATGAATGTGGCAAATGTAAAACAGGTGGATCGAACTGCAAAACAATCTTTTGAAATAATTACTCCTTATAAAAGCTTTAGGTGAGAACTTTAATACTTTCAGTACAAAATATACAAATAACTAATATGCTGAAAAATTCTTGCTTCATACGGCAGTAACATAACCTAGTTTGGGTGAAAAAGTAAAATTTTTATTGAGAATGCTGTTTTTTTTGTTTTTCAAATGATGGAGGGATTTGTTTTCCTTCGTTTAATGTTGTGCTCATCTGTTATCTCCCTAACTAGATATCCTATGCCCACAAATTTTATTTTTATGTAACCATCTTTGTTCATTCTATGCAACGTGAGAAGAAAAGAATAACTCACTTTGAAAACTTTGTTTTATCTTAATGATGAACTGCAATAGTAAAATCATCCCGCATTTGTTTAATATTAGGCATTTTATTTCATTAGAAAAATAATTGATTATGTGCTATTCATTGTAAAAACCCTCCGCTGAAGTCAGTAGAAAATTTCACTTTGGCTGATGTTGTGACTTGTAATAATTTTTAAGAAAATAAAATTAAAGTATATGCTAGTAAAAAACTTAAACATGGTAGTGTGTCTTTAATGAAATCTCAGTAGTGCAGGAGAAGAAATAGTGTTCTCCTCGTCTTGCTAAATGTTAATCTTGAGGGAGGGGACTGAAAAGCAAACAATTTTCTTTCATTCACAATTCACAACTTTCTTTCTTTCAATTCACAATTTTCTCAGTGGCCAAGAATATAGGTGGATTAGTCTTGATCACGGATTTGATTCTGTGACTAGTTAGTAGTTATGTAGTTCTTCGACTTTCTCTAAGTCATCACCATGTTGGTGCTCATCTGTTATTATTTGTTTTTCAAAGGGATCAATTTGAAAGTTTTTTAAAAGAGTATCTGTTAGATTTCTTTAGGTTGTTCTATGCTTTTTTTTAAAAAAAAAAATCAGGCTTTGTAGTTGTGTAGCTCATGCTGACAGTGGTTTTGTTGAAAACTGAACACAAAGACTGAGGGAGTTTTCATTGAAAGATAAAAAAAATTTCTATTTATATGCATTTAGTGGAAGATTTTTTGACACTGATTTCAGATATAAATGTAATAAATAAGAGAGACTACAGATTCTGTTTAATTGGGCTTTAAAATAAAGATCAATAATGCAGAAAAGTCAATTGTTTCAGCTTTACAGCAGAGTCGGAAAGAGAGAAACAAGACTGGATTGAAGCACTGCAGCAATCGATAGCAGAAACTCTGTCTGATTATGAAGTAGCCGAGAAGATTTGGTTCAATGAGTCCAACAGGAGCTGTGCTGACTGTAAAGCTCCCAATCCTGACTGGGCATCCATCAATCTCTGTGTTGTCATTTGTAAGAAGTGTGCAGGTAGAGTAATTAATGAGAAGCTGTGCAGGTTCTACAAAATGTCATATTTGCATATCTGTGTATGTCCTTGAATTGGCTTTTTTATTTTTAAAGTGCCATCCTTGTGAAAGTTTTGACAAACAAAAAATGACTATAACTTTTTTAATACCAAGTACATCCTTATTCTAAAGCACTTTTATGTGTAAGTGACAAGTCTACGGTGATTCGTTTTCCACAGATGAACAATCCTTCACAATTAGTGGAAATCAAGACATGCTAGCGCTTCTTGGGAAATGGCTGGCTTTTGCAAGGCTGCATTTCAAAGGATAACAACTTGCGATGTATAAATTTGGGGTATTAATTATATTATGTTAGGTCATATTTTAATGACAATGGGGATAGCATTTTCAGATACTAAGAAAAATCTAGTTCTGTCATGTTTTATTTAAATATGTGCGAAAACATCAGATTCAGAGGAATACATTATAACTCTTGGCCTTGTTTTCAAAACAAAATCTTCCAGAAATATTCAACATGAAACAGCCTTTATTACTATCAAACATATAAAATTTGCATTTTAATGTTATAACCTGAAGAGGACTGGTTTTACTGTGCCAAGTGCAATCCACGTGTTGTGCAAATGAATAAGACTGCTTCAGGTAGATTTCTAGCGAGCCCAGGTGAAGTATTCGATAGTTTAATGGTCATAAACAAAGGTTTCAGACTTAGGCAATGGTGATCTCCTACCAAGAGAGATGTTTTCCTCTTGGTGGCTGGCTCTTAAATGAGCCCAGGGTAGTCCCACCCTGGGTCCACCCCTCCCAGTCAGGTGGGGTGGGGGGGCATAGGTGCTCCCTAGGCCAGCCACCACCCTTCACCAGGTGCTCAATCACTGATTCAGGCCTAGTGTTTCCCTTACACCACCTTNNNTTTTTTGTTGTTGTTGTTGTTCTTTTGTCTTTAAATATCAAACCTAGTACGTATTAGCCTTTTAAAAAATTAACAATTAGAGCAGATCTGCGTTCATTAAATATTTTTCTTAGCTCAGCAGAAGAGAAACTCAGTTTAAGTGCATTAATTGAGTAAAAATACTCTTGAATGTCTAGGACAGCACAGATCTTTAGGACCAAGAGATTCAAAGGTCCGGAGTCTAAAAATGGATGCCAGCATTTGGAGCAATGAACTTATTGAGGTACGTTGACGTATTCTTCCTCTTCATTCTATCTTGAAAGGTACTGCATGAATATCAAGCACCTAGGTTTTGGGGGAAAAGATAAGGAAATGTTTCTGGAGAGCTGTCACAATGGTGGAGGGGAGAGGAAGGGAAACGATACCAGGTTAGGTGTTTGGGTTGTTTAAAAATGTTGCTGATAGAGTGGAGTGAGTCATCAGTATTTTCTTTAAAACAAGTGCTAGACTTCTCTAACCTTCTTATTGGCATTTTCTAATATTTATTGAAGTACTATAACGGGTTAGCTTTGTAGAGCATAGTAGCTATTGCTGGTAAATTATGACTACGTGCTTTATTACGTTCTTATAGATGACCACAGTTAGTGACTGGGAAAAGCTTCCATTTAATCTTTTGCAGGCAATTTGCTCTTCTTTACTTTTTTTCTTCACATTTAATGACTAAAAATTATTTATAGACTAACTTAATATCCTTCATGATATTTTGTTTGTTTTCACTTTCACTTCATCCAGCTCTTTATCATCATTGGAAATAAGAGGGCAAACAGTTTTTGGGCTGGAAATCTTCTTCCAGATGAAGAACTGCGCATGGATGCCCCTGCAGAAAAAAGAATTGCATTCATTACACAAAAATACAAAGAGGGAAAATTCAGGAAAGCGCCTTTTCCCTACAAAACTAAGGAACAATTGAATAAGGTAATAAGAGAATGGATAAGCCCTTATACCTTTTCTACTGTACCTGTGTGCATTTTGGTCATCTTGTTAAACTGCTGAGAAACAAATTCAAAATCCTGAGTGACAAGTTTCACAGAACTGAATAAGGCCTTTTAGGGAAATCTTTACAGAAGTCAATCCATGATTTCTTACTTCCTAGCTTTATCAATTTGTTTGTAGAAGGTTCTGATACCTGTGTTGTGTGTGTAATAAGTACTCCAGAGTGATCAATAAATTCAATTTTTTTTCCAAATGCGCACTTAAGTGATGAAGATTCCTACTTTGGTTCTTTAGATTCCTTCTTAATATGTTTTTGATATATGTCTGGCATCTAGCATTCCAGTATGTCAGGTGATTCAGTGTTATCAGCAATGAAAGTAGCTCATGCACATTTTCGTAGTGGCTTGGAAATGAAATAAGCTAAAATTAATGAAATGATGAAAAATGTGAGTTCTAATGTTTCCTTTCGGAAAAATAACATGAATAAATTGCCTACAGTTATAAAGTGGAAAATGCTAATTGTAATTATCAATTTCTACATAGCTTTGTGTCCATTTGACTGACTTGTACTATCTACTGATTTCAGAGTCATGACTGTTCAGAGTTTTTGAATATAGAGGAGTTGAAATGCGTATATTTTACAGAGCTAATGCATTCAATTACAGATTAGTGAAATTGTCTCAAAGGATATACAGAGACTGTGAGGAGGGATATCATTTGAAAGTTTTTGAGCTTTGAACTGGAAAAGTCTTGTGTTTCAGAAGTGTATTGTATCAAAAAAATGGAAGTGGTGTTTTCCACATGTTGGAGGTTGCATGTGAGTTATTGTACAGAAGTCAAAACAAAGGCATTTAAAATACTGTAACCTTTAAAGAACTTCCAGCCAAAATATATAACCATCTCACTGTATGTTTTGAATTTAGGTTTTCTGCATTTCATGGTAATCAGGAAACATTTTTAGGCTTTACAGTGAACTATTTGCCTTTGAAAAATGAAACATTTGTTTCTAGGATTTTGTGAAATCTTTAAATCTCAAGACGATCAAGTATAAAGATACCTTAAAGAATAGTTGCCTTACTGACTGTGACCTTAACTGAAAAATTACCTATGATTTCAACCAGTTTCCTCCTCACAGAGTTCAGGGATTAAATCTTGTCTCTTTGGCTGAACTTTTGAGGTCTGGAATAATAAGTTTTCTTCAGTAGTTTGACATGTGAAGAAAAAAAGAGGAGAGGGAAGGGATTTTTTCATATAAATAAACAATAAGCTGCCCCTGCAGTTATATTAATTCGTGCTAGCATGGCCATAGACTAGTGGCAGCAAAATCTTGCAGGATTTGGAGTGGTAATATTTTTAGTTTTGTTGTTTTTGCTAGGTTTTTTTGGTAGATTGAGACAATAATTTGTGATTCTTGCTGCTTCCCAATGTTTATGGACCTAGAAAATGTAGAGGAGCTAAATCAGAGGTGAAAGGATTTGCATCTAAATTACAAGTATTTGTTGCCAATAACTTTATAATTTAAACAGACTTCTTGTTTTTCCTCTACATGAAAAGGCCCTGTGTGCTGCTGTAGTTAAACAAGATGTGCTAGAAACTCTGATGCTGCTGTTCAGTGGGGCTGATGTAATGTGTGCTACTGGTGATCCTGTTTACAGTACTCCATACTTATTAGCAAAGAAGGCTGGACAAAGACTGCAAATGGAATTCCTCTACCATAATAAGTACTCAGGTAGGATATATTCTTTGTTTTGATCTTCTAATTTTATATTGAACAAAAGGGAGTGTCTTAGTTTCTAACTGAAACTTTCTCTCAGTGTCTGCTACAAAGCTGTGTTTTGGTTCTAAAAGGAAAACAAGGCTGATAACACCCAGCAGCATTGAACAGAACCAAGGACATTTGCATGTCTCTGCCAGGAGAGTGAAGAGGCTAGGGGGGCCACAGGGAGCTGGGAGGGGACAAGAATGGGGCAGCTGACCAAAGGGATGTTGCATACCATATGACATCATGTAATATAAGGAAGGAAAGTGAGCGGGGAGGGCCCGTTTGCTTGGGGATTGGCTGAGCATCGATTGCGGTTGGTGAGTGATTGCTTTGTACAATCATTTGTTTTGTATATAATTATCATTACTGTTATTTTATTCTATTTTCCTCTTTCTGTTAGTAAACAGTTTTATCTCAACCCATGAGTTCTACCTTATTTCTTGATTCTCTCCCCCATCCCAGCTGGGAGGAGGGGGGGGGTGAGCGAAAGGCTGTGTGGTGTTTTCAGGCCTGCTGGCTCTAACCACAACAGGGAGGGAAAGAATTCAGAAAAAAATGGTGTTGAATTGAACTATGATGGTATAGGGGAGGTCACATCATGGCATTAATTGTATTCTAGCAGACAGCATGTGTAATTGTGTATCTTACTTGCATTTCACTTGGCCATCGAATTTAGTTCTTCAAAAGGTGATGATAAAGCCTGTTATGACTCATACCCTCATAACTTTATTTATAACAGAGAAGAAAATCATCTGTTTTGTCTGTATTTATAAGACTTATACCAGAAAAATGGGTACATGTATCAAAAATATGTATCAAAGCAATTCCTCGGGGGCTTTTTTCTTTACAAGTTATTTAAATCAATACCTGCTTTTACTGTACACAGATGTACCTGTTGTCACAAATTATCCTCCTAAAATAAAACTCTAGCCTTTAGTAGAATCTAACCTAGAAAAAATGACCCTTTTACAGGTCACAACCACAGTTATAGCTTGGAGCACATGATTAACTTTGGCCCTGAATGTCAACAGGTCTGGTCTCAGTGTATGACTTCAGGTGCTTGAAAACAGAAAACTACTCTTAAAATATACTTCTTCTGAATCAATTTTTGGTACCTGTGAAACAAGGTATGGATTTGCCAGAGCTTCCCTTTTTAAACGGTTCTCCATTATCTGAAGCAGTCTGGGAATGAAACACACAGGTGTGTGTGGACACACAGATCTGTGTTCACACTGATTTACACTGGAAAAAGTTAGCTATGCTAATCCAGCAGGCACTGTGGACATACTTTACATTGTCTTGTGCAAGTCTGCCAAGTAGCATGTGATATTTTAGCAGGTGTTTCATGAAAAGGACAAAGAAGTTTGGCAGAAAATAACCCCTCTTGCGCCCCAGCTTGTCCTAACATACCAGAGGGGCTGGGGGCGGCTGAGTTTAGATTCTGAGTGATGCCCAATTTGGCACTTCAAGTCCAGTCACGTTCAATACGTGAACTATCACAATTATGGATTCACAAATAATGCATTGCCCAATTTGTGTAGTTGCATTCAAACGGGCTCTGAAAACTCTTAAAGAATTTAGCTGCACCCAGTGAGAACTCTCACAGATAGATTAGTGAAAAGTGCAGTTTATTAAAGCAGGAGATTACAGATTCTTTTGGATTGTCGGTGATAAATGTCTACAAAGGATGTGAGGTTAACCAAGAACATGAATAATATGGCCAACCACAAATGCGTTAAATCATGGAATAACACTACAGAGATTTCTGAGCTTCCCGAGGGAAGCATTTGGTCTAACCGAGTGCAAATCTTACCCAATAGGCATCCCTATGGAGGGAGAAGAGAGGCTTAGCACGTTGACTGGTCCCAGAAATCAACAGCATCCTCTCAACTTGTCTGCAATGATATCTTCCCCAAAATTCCTTCTCTCTTAAAGCTTTTAAATAACACTCTGCACCAGCGGAGGTGACCCACTGTTGCCACTGCTGAAATGCACCACCGACGTCCTCACTGTGCTGACATCCACTGTTTGGTGTCCATTAATGTTCAGCAAACATCAATGAATGTCAATGGGTGCCATTTCCACGTAGAGGAATTCGATTCCAGACCTTTGTTTCATGTGCACTTCTATGTTGGATGCCGTTTTGTCGGACTGCCCCACTGTTGCCTGCTGTTGCACAGCAACAAGATGTAACAGAATATTGAAGGTTTAGCCTCAACAGCCATACCACTAACATCCTCCTCTGATGATGTGGGCCAACATAATAAAACAGGAGGCATTGCTTTTTGAAGCAGCCCTCATAGTTTATCAGTTCTGTTATTATCAATACCCCATCCCTGTAGGACAATCATGGGATTTGGCTGTGGGACCTCCACTCAGCTCCATACTCCATGTTGTTTTTTTCTTTTTCCCATGGCGTTTGCTTACAATCTAAGGTTTGCAGGGAGACTTACGTTGCCTAGGGAACTATCGTGGAGCTATCCACCACATTCTACCCTGGAGGTTTACCTTCTCTCAAGAGATCTTTTAGTAAGTGAGCTCTGCTAAATGTTTTACATAGTCCACCTTGAGACTGTAGTCACTCAAGCTTCACAATATTTAGAAGAAATTGAAGAGGTCACAGGCAGTCTTGTTACTGGGATTGGAGCTCAAGGGGCTGTCAGGCTGCTTTCTATTTGTGGGGTAAGATGATTGAGTCATAGTCATAGTATTTAGCAGAACAGTGTTATCAGTCCTGAGCAAGGCCTTGGTCATGGCTTTGGCCATGGCAAAGGAGGAGGCTGGGGACAGGGGGGGAGCATACCATCACAGTGGGAAACACTGGAATTATTTAGAGCTTCCCAGAGCAAACGCAGTCCCTTTTTTTGACTGAGCTTTGTCAGAAGTGCCAGGCATTGAATACTGGAACACTGAGCTCAATCACTGGACCAACATGCAGGTGTACGGTGTTTGTGTTTTTGCTTGATTTTTTTTTTTCCTAGTTATGCTGTAAAATGGTCCTAAGGCTCCAGAAAGAAGTTTGCTGCTTCTCTGCTTGCAGTCTTCTGGCCAAGGCAGCACTGCTGTATGCAGGAATTGGTGTTTGTTCCTTCTCTTCAGAGAAAGAAGGGATCGTGACAGGTTTGCAATGATTCTCTGAATCATCATCTGTCTGCTGCCAGAGTTTGTGGTAAACTTCTCAATAAACCCACAAGAGAAGCAGTTCCCTTCTGTTCAAGTATATTACAGTAATGGATGAAAATAAAGCATAGTGCACTAGAAAACCAAATTTAGGGTATTCTGTCAAGCAATGGTAGACAATGGCAATGTAGTAATCACACTAAACTACTTTTTGATGAACATGTAAGAATTTCACTCTAATTTTAAAAATAGATCAATAATATACATCTGTTCTATAGTAAAGATCTTACAGAGCAACT
The DNA here is from genome assembly GCA_013396635.1 of Penelope pileata. Classification (NCBI taxonomy): domain Eukaryota; kingdom Metazoa; phylum Chordata; class Aves; order Galliformes; family Cracidae; genus Penelope; species Penelope pileata. Next base: position 163,815 of record WBMW01006293.1, on the reverse strand, counting down.
GTGTACCTGTAGATATGCGGATGCAGTCAAGCATGGAGAAGCAGTTATTACTGATTGTAGAGGAAGTTCCATATGTCACTCACTCCTTTGTCTTCTAATAGATTTCCCAAACTATGATACCTGTTTTGAAAGCGGCTTCTCTGAAGATTCTTTGCATTCCACATTTCTATGTGAATTTTTATACAAAATTTCTTCTAACACAACCAAGCTTCTTACAGAGAAGAAATTAAAAGAAGGTATTTCACTTTTACTTTATGTATTTGAATAATACGTGAGTATGTATGGTATGGATGAATTTGATTCTCTTTAACTTATGTTGCTTTTTAATAGATAAAATGTCTTTGACATGACATATGCTCTTTTGATGCTGCAGACCTCTGTCAGATAACGAAAATCCCGATTGTCTTGATCTCTTTATTCAGTGCTTGACAAAGGAAGGAAATTAAACTAGCAAATAATTATTCAGTTAACAACCATTATTGATAAATAAAAGCGTTTATAAATACTTCTCACTTTAATTATAATTAGGTGGATGCTACTAGCTGCCAAAATTAGTTTCCATTTGAAAATATTATACTCCTGAAGTTTGAAAAGTATTCCTAACTTTTCAGTAAGTATGAGTGGATAATGGCCGAGATATTGCTTGAGCTTGCAAACTTTAAAAAGTATCTTAAGTAGAAATAGGAGAATCTAAACAAAATTTTACAACAGATTAAGCTTTGTGGGATAAAAATGTGTGCTTTATCACAATAGATGTCATCAGCAATCATTCTCATATGTTCTTTTTTTTGAGAGAGAGACATGTAGTCAGGTAAATTTATTTTTTTCCTTTTTTTTTTTTGTTCTTTCTTTCATCTAAACAAACAAATGTGGGTTTTTCAAATACAAGCTAGTTCATGGTTTAAATTTATTGCTGAGAAAATCTTGACACAGCATTTTTGTATACGAATATCCATATTCTGATGATTTTATGTTTTTAAGATCCTTGGTGGAGATTAAGGCACACAGATAACTTCCATTGAAATACAATTTTAAGGTATCTATATATTGTTGTGGGTGCTAATAGTCAAAACCATTTGGTGGTCATCAGAACTAAATCTCAGCCAAGGCATTTTCCAGCAATTAAGCAGTTCCTGACAAAGACACCTGTTGGGCAGACCCCTGGACTGTTGCAGGACAGAGCTTTACGTGGATTGAACTGAAACTGGGCTGAGCTGATTCAGAAAAGAAAGGAATTAACCACAGACCTCTTATATTACTTCTATGAGCGTGTGATTGTATATACACAAGCATATATGTAGGTTGTCTCCTATTTATTTCCATGGAAAGTAGAACTGATACAAAGAGCACAATAGCACTGTTTGATAGAGCAAATTCTCAGCTACAAAACATTTAAAAAATGTAGTCACCACCATTAGCTATGCATTTCTGCCAGTAATGAACAAGAGCCTGCATGTTGGCCTCCTGGAAATCTTCACCAGCAGAGGTGACTCACACTTTCACAGCTGCCATGATGGCATTGTTGCTGGGAAAATGTTGTGCATGCAGTCCATCTTTCATCGATCCAGAAAAATGCAAGTCAGAAGGCACCAAATCTAGACTATATGGTGGGTTTAGTAGGACAGTCCAGCCAAGATGGCAAAGTGCTCTAGAGTCTTCAAACTGGTATGGGGCCTCCTGTTTTGTTACATTGGCTCATGACCAAACAGGGGATGTGGGCACAGTGACGTGGTGGATGGTACGTTTAGCAGTTTTGACAGCAACAGTGGGTCACCTCTGCTGGTGCAGATATTTACGAGTATGGCATCCAGGCTCTTGTTCATTGCTGGCAGAAATGCATAGCTAATGGTAGCAACTATTGAAGAATAGTGTTTTGTAGCCGAGAATGTGCTCTATCAAATGGTGTTATTGTGCTCTTTTTATCTGTTGTAGTTTCCATGGAAATAAATAGGAGGCATTACTTTCAGGGTGACCAATGTACATAATTCAGGACTATGTGAAGATAGAGTTGTTAACTAGGTAATTTAACTGTGCTCAGCATTGATAGATGTTGAAAGCACTGAATGATTAGCATTCTGTAAATGACAGTGTTGCTTAAATGAAATGTGTTCATATAGGAATAGCAACAACAAAGATCTCCAACTCATTCTAATGTGAACATGCCATCCTGATATCGCTATAGCTACCGCCTGTCTATGATGTTTTCATTTATCTAGCTCAGTATCTAGGCATAAATTTTGTAAAATTTCCTTACTATGTGACACTTGGACCTGCAGTAGGAGAGAATTGAGTTCAACAGCTGATGTACCTTGGAAAGGGTGTTCTATTAGTTTGTTCTTCAATTCAACATCCTATTCTATTTTGGTAGCATATTTTTAAAAATATTTTTGACAGTGTTAAATACACTGATAGTGTAACACTTCTGATAGTGTTGTCTTTGTTTTCCTCATAGTGTGCGATAGATATAAATTCTAGCATGTATGACACTTTTGAAATTTTATAACAATATTTCAAAATATTTTCTTAAACTACCGTATGCTAGAGTTTCTTTATGTTAAATAGTTTTGACTCAGATCTTGAATTCCTTGCTAACTGAAGTCAATGAGGCTGAGGTTTAATCGTAGATGTACTACTGTTGTAATAGAGCTATGCATCCTGTAAGGCAACTTCTGTAGAAGGAGGTAATGTTTATTTTATTAAACCAACTGATTATGTGTTATTTCTTTAATCACAGATTGCAACAAAAGATGGTGCACTTTGGAAAGTGGCTTTCTGAGCTACTATGAAAATGATAAAACTACCACTCCTAATGGTATGCTTGACATCAGTGAAGTTATCTGTCTTGTAGTGAACAAGTCAGACTTCTTTTTAAATAGAGGGTAGGTTCCGAAATTAATAATTCAGTAAATAAACTCAGATGTTTTGAAGGTTCTATTATTGGTCTTCAGCACCTTTCATTTTTTTCCTCAAATTTTAACATGCAATTTAGAAAAAAGCTGAATTATTTTATATTGACTTCAAGAAATAAGTGCTAAGTGACATTTGTGTCTGGTCATTGTTTTATTTTTTTTTTTTATAGTGATATAATGAAAATATTAGGGTAATTTAAAAGGGCAGCATAAATTAGATACATCTGTTTCTTATTAACACTGTAATGCATGTTCTTAGTGGTTAAAAGGTTACATGATGATAAATTGAACAATTAGTACTCATTTTTCTTTCTAGGACTGACCTCAAGCCCAAACTTTGATTTTGTTTCTTCCTGATAATAACATCGCAGATTAGAGTTCTTCACAATCCTTTCGGCTTTGATCTGTCAGCCTTTGAAACCAGTTCTTTGTTCTGCAGTTGAGGACAGTGTAACTGTTGAACACTGAGTTAGTTTGAAGATAACATTTTTTGGTGGTCTTGCTTTTCTTTTATAACTCTCACACATCCCATCTAGTTTAGTTGTACACTGAAACAACACACAGACATTCACCTAAATCTGAGTTTCATCCCAGTGATCATTGATTTCTTTATGGTAACGTATTTGTTGAAACTAACACTTCTGTCTGTACTTTGGATCTAACAAAATCCATCATGTTTCTTTTTAAATTTCTCTGTGTGTCTCTGGTTATGTGTGTAAAATAACAAGATCCTTCTATGGTATAATACTGTATTGTGTAGCTACAGTAGCTGCAAAGGAAAAGTTTCTGAAAAAGAAAGCAGTCTGTTTGTTAAGTTTCTGGAAAGGATAATGGGAAGACTCTTCGCCACTATAGAGATAAAGCATGTGCAGAGAGGAAAATCTGGAAAATTGCATCCTGGAAAATGGTAATGCTGCAATATGCTATGAAGTACAATGGAGATGGTCTTTGCTATTCTGCAGTAGCACAGTAGTGGTATCCAAGGGAAAAAAACATTTTTTTTTTCCTGTTACGGAACTTTAAGTATTTATTGCTACCTCTGTAAATAATTCCATTTAAGGATATTACCTGAATTAAAAACTTGTTGGCAGAATACTTCACTTCAGGGGAATGACTAATTTTCTAATGTGCTTTATCTGAGATTGGGTAGTTATAGAAGAAGCTTCCTTGTGTTTGATATTTTGTGTAGTGAAACATTCTGACCTTAAAATGACTGTTCTACTAGTTAGAAATAAGTGCTTGTAATTTCTAAAGCTGTCATTGAAAATGAAAGAACTGATCCATATTCAGTTCTCCAGATTTAGACATACGTCAGTCTCCAACGCTGAAAGGAAAAAGCATGCTTCATGTTTGGATTCTAGGGAGGGGTCGCAGAGGAAATCATACTAAAATGGTGAACCTTAATTTATGCTAAATACTGACCCGATGTCCAACAAGATAGTACTTTCCAAATTGCACTCAATTTCAAATGGTTTGCTTTCTTTTTTTTTTTAATTAAATATTTGTCAGTTAAAAATGGAAAAGCAGAGTCTCTCTGCTTAAATAGTGTTTTAAATGTTTTTTTTTTTTTTTAAGACCTACAGCAACTTCAAAGAGTAGTCATAAACATGACAGAATCAAACTGGTTCTGGTGTTGGTGGTGGGCAGTAGTAGAAGGACTGTCAGTGGCCACATATATCATCCCTGGAACTTTGGACTGGATGATAGGAAAAGCCTATTCATTATTGGGCCGATGTTAAAGAGAAACAGATTGCCAAACGAAACAGGAGTTAGTCTCAAAGCTTGGCTAGACAAAACCACTGCTGGTCTGATTTATAGTTAGTGATAGTCCCACTTTGATCAGGAGATTAGACCAAATGGTGTCTAAAGGACCATGCTAACAAACATTTCTGTAATTCTGTAATAAGTTGTTTTTAAATTCCTGTTCAATGCCTTGGTCTGCTTGAACATAAATAAAATGTTTTGAATACGTCGCAACAACATGAGATCATGTGGAATGTAAAAAGCAAAACATTGCCTCTGAATTTCAATGACTAAGCATTTTTATCAATTTCAGAATTACTGAAAAAAATGTTATGCATGAGCTTCTAAACCTTGTACTCTGTTAATTATCTGGGTTGTACATGTAAGATTGGAAGAGAAAGTGATTCCATTCCATAAATATGTAGTAATGAAACAGTAGAGAGAAATTGAACCTGTGTATGTCTGCTGTTATGAAAGCTAAATACAGGTGCCTTTTTCCTCCTGCTTGCTTTAGGGACATCTATACCTTTGAAATCTACTCAATGTCAGAACGTGTTTTTCTGTTTGGAGCTGAAACTGCATGTTCACAAAGAAAATGGACTTGGGCAATAGCTAAGGTAATACTGATAGTTATCTTTTCCTGCTGGGCCAGAAGTCTACACAAAGAATAAAATGATATTGTTAGCTTAAAATCCTCTGAGAAGCCGTTTTTTGATGAATACTGATCTATCTCATGTGTAGTAGTTTCCTGTGCAGCAGGAAGAAATACTTCTGTGATTTAATGTTTGAAACAAGATAATACAATAAAATGAAAAAGGAATTGAAATAACATTTTAATGCCAACCTTAAGAATATATTAAAGGTGCTCTAGTATGATGTGTACTATTTGAATTTGTTACAGTTAAGTTATTCATGGTTTCAATTCTGTTCTTTTGTTTTCTGAAACACAACTCACAAAGTAGCACTGTATTTGATACAGTACCAAATGCTGACAATTGCATTACTTGTTAAAACAGTTGTAGCTTAAAAACTAAAAACGTTTTGATTGTGGGAGTATGAATGGAGAAAAACATGCTATACTTGATTTTATAATTTGAATTTAGTGTATATATAGTTTTATGAATGATAAATATGAAAATCTTATTTTTTTTAATGCAGCATTCATTTAACCTTATAGGTTTGCAATACCTATTGTTTTAGGGGAAGAGGGTTTTTTGCTTGCCTGACAACACCCTATTTTGTTTGGTAGCATTTTGTTCCCCCTGTAGCTGAATGCTTACTAGAGAGAGACTATGACCTGATTGGCCAGCTGTTCTACAAAGATTGCCACAACCTGGATCAATGGAGAAAAGGCTGGTTTGCTGTAGAAAAGTCAAGCCTTCATTTTTGTCTTGAAATGGAGAATGCTCAAGAAGATTCCATATATCTAAGGAGGCTACAAGAACTAAGTAAGAGTTTTAGTTAACATCTAGAATTTAGGAAATACCCTACTGTTAAGCACATTGCTGTTACATTTTAAAATCACGAGCACTGGGGATCTCACTGAACATTCCTTTGCATGAGCCAGATGCTCTCTCAACTCCTGTCTAAGTATGGTGTAGGTGATGTGCTATCTTGGATTTTTTTTTTTCCCCTACTTATTGGCACACACTAGAGAGACTTTCACAGCTTCATAATGAATGAAGTCAACTTTTGTTCCAGTTGCAGCATTGTCTTTCTTACAACAGTACAGAATTGAATAATAATATATGACCTTTGGGGATTATTGTCTCATATCTTCGACATTGCAGAAATGTTAACAGCAGAACATGTTCTTGAGATGATTGACAGGCTGAGTTTTAAAATACTCAAATGTACCGGAAAAAATTATAATTCTGTAGGGGAATTGTTTCACAGACTAATAGACTTTTTTTTCTGATTATTAAATGTATTCTTTTCTCAATATCATGACATGAAAAAGAGAAGAATATTTTTACAAGTGATCTTCCATGACCATTCTTATATCAATATGCATAATCATGTTTTGAATCTTATTCACTGGATCCGTGCATCTTCCTTACTTGTTATTATATTGGACAAAGCAGTGTTATTTGCTATATTATACAAGAAACTAAAAATAAATTGAAATTTCATATTGAAGTAACATAGACAAGGAAGATAATTTAACTATTTATTGATGATCCTCTTTGCAAATACTGTCACATTGTGGACTGTTTTTGCAGGAACTTTCCTAAATGCCATTGGACTTTCTATAATTGATTTACTGCCACTTTACATTTGCTATGAATAATGCCATGAAGGTGATTTTTAATCAGGAATACTTTTGATTAGTCTTACCTTTAATCACATCTGCATCCAAATCTGCGTGTAACTCAGCTATAGAAATATAATGAACATTTAGCTTTTACTTGAAAATCTTTATAGCACATATTTTTATTATTAGACGATAGATATACAAAGTTGTATTTCTTGAAAACGCCAATACTCCTTACCTTTTCTCTGAATTTATCTGATTTCCGGTCTTCCCAGAAATAAAAGCTTCTCCACTGTTAAGAAGACTGAACTGTGTAACTGAAACATGCTAAGTAATGAATCACCAGTGGAAGTATAGCCATTTACCTTCTTGATATTTAACTCTCTGAATGTAAATAAGGCCAGGAGTGTGGTGCAAAATCACAGCACATTTATTGAGCTTCATTGATGTTCAGGACTTAACTTCTTGAAACTAGAGAGAAAATATGGATGATCTATAAAATCTAAACATGGAAAGGATCTTTCAAGACTTTTCAAAATTTTGAAGTATACGTAATTTACCTTTTTTAGTGTAGTGCATGGTATAGTTCTGTCAGCACTGTTATTGAAAACTACCCAGATGTACTGTCTCTATTATGTATAATGTGTTTTTACAGTATGTAGATATATTTTTTTTTCCTAAACAAGATTAGCATAAAACAATAAAGAAGGGTGGCAGTGATCTTCACGCTGTGCTTGAATTTCCTCTAAAATACATTACAAATATTTGCAGCTATTAGGATGGAAATAAATTAATGGATTTTAAAGTCCAGTTTACTTTTGAATCATGTCATGTAAAACTCATCTTTACAAGTTTAATTTTAATATAAGCATATGTTTTCACATTTAAAAAGTTTCCATTAAACTGCCTTTATCATTTTCTACATAGTTTTTCTTGTAAACTTGGTTGTATTGTGTTTTTTTGTGGAATTTTGTTCCTGTTATCGAGCAGTATTTTATATTTGAAATGTTTAAGAATTCTATGCAACTTTGTCACTGAAGATCATTTTGAAAACGCATCTGTTTGTGTATATATTTGTAAATCAATGAATGTGTGTGTGCTTTGTTTTCAGCAATAAGTAGTGTGATGCAAAATGGAGAGAAAGTAGATGTCCTGCTGCTTGTTGAAAAAGGAAGGTAAGGTCTCCATCTGAATACAGCTCTGATCCACTTTATCAATGTTTTAAAAGTCTTGCTGATCAGTTATGGAGCTTTTTCACTTGTGGTTGTGAGGGAGAGTAAGTTTGAAGACTTTTTAAAGGAAAAAAAGACTTTGCCTATTAATTACATTTTATAACCATGTCAGGAAGTGCTAACAAGTACTACTTAATTAAATGCAGTTTTCCCACTGAGAAAATTATTCCCAGTCAGATTAGTCTGCCCATAATGGTTTCTTCAAAAGGACCAAACTTCTTTCACCATGTAAAGAATGAATACTTCTAGAGCATTTGTAAAGAAAGAGTAACTTTTCAGAGAATTTCACTTCTCAGTTTTTTTCTTGTCTCTCTTATGTCCCAAAATTCTCTGTCTAAATTGGTGCAGATCAGGATCAACAGGGTATACATGTGTCCCCTGGTTAGTCTTATTGTATTGCCTGATCTCAGCTAGCAGCACACTAGTTAGAAAAAAAACATACCTGAGAAGAAGACATGATCTGTATCTGCTTCCATATAGGTCTTAGAGTTCTACTGAGATGACTTTATCAAATGTAGTAATCCTGAAGGTTGAAACTTAAAGTACTGTTTTTCTGCCTCATATATGGGTACTAATTTAAAAATGAAAGTAAAATTATTGAAAATAATTCTTATTTTGTAATAGATTTTTTTAAATTTCAGTGATGGATTATTGGATAGACATCTGCATCGAAGATGGTGCAGCACTTACACAGTCTTCTGAATAGCTGATAATAGGTTAATAAAGGAAGATTGTTTGCTTCTCTATTGAGGAAACAAAAAACAGATGCCTTTGACATCTATTTGGAATGAGAGAAAGCTGTTGGAGAAATTCATTGTAATTTACTTGTTAGAAATTTTAACTCTTCCTAAGATATTGTTTAAGTTCCAGAATTCAGTAAAGTGCTGTAGATCATTAACAGTTTTTCCTGGTTGTTGTTTTTTCTCTCCCAGAAGCGTTTTGAAAGATGCAGCATATTAAGTAAGCTATACAAACCTGATAGAGAACCAGAGGTAGCCAACACTCCAGCAGATAAATACAAATCATCCATCTGATTTAATAGATACCAGTGCAAAACTTCTAGCTCCAAGTCAAGGTTTATTATTTGTTTCACTATAATATTTCTGTCTAGTGAGGATAGGTTTTTCCTGAACTGCTTTAATAGTTCAATGGAAATTGTGAACTATTTGAAAACAATTTCAACAGGGGCACTGGCTGAAGTATGGTAACCATAAATATGTTGAAGTTTTCTTCCCTGAAATCTGCCATAAAAAAATTTAAATGCATAATGTTTTCATTATCTTAACCATTAAAAGCCATATGAATATATGAGCTTTGGCATAGTGATTCTTGCTTGGGATATTATTCCAAAAGTATCCAGGTGTTCATCACAGTTGCATGATATTTCATCTTGCAGTGATGAGAAATTTAATGGTTGTGAGTGGGAAGTGACTAAGTATAAAATCACTTTTATCTTCAGATTCAAATTTTCTATATGGAAATAAAATCAGCAATTTTCCCTGTGCCCCTTCAAACCCTAGGTAAATTAATTAATATCTCTGAGAAGTCAGCACCATCTAAATGATATATTATAGTTCCTATGTTTTCCTTTTTTGACTGTTGTTTTTTATCAGTACTCATCTGCTTTGTTTGGAAATAGGTAGTGTCTCCTCCAAGTGATAAACCTGTATACTGCACTACTGGCAACTTTCACATTGATTTATTAGCCACTTAAATGAAGGATAAGTGATATAGTCTCAAAAATATTTACTTCAAGAATGAATATAAAACAAAATGAATACGTCTTTTTCCAGAATTAAGAAAAGTTTGAAAGTGGAAAAGAAACAAAAAAAAAAACAAAAACCAAGGAATCCTCACACCAACTTTTTTTTTGCATAAAGAATTTAATATTGTCAATGTCCTAGAACATCTTGCTAAATTTTGTTAGAAGAAATGATGAAAAACGCCTTGAGAATTTTCCTACTGAATCTCATACTGTTCTTACATTGTTTTTGTTACTTCACTGTTTAACTTCCCATCTATTAAACAGACTTATTTCTCCCTCCCCCAACCCACCCAAGTATCAGTCATTGAATTTGATTAATTAGGAAAGATCGTAAATTACACATATCATACATCTTTGACCATATTTCTGTTGGTTACTGCAAGCGAAAGGATTACTTAAGTTGTTACAAACAACCTTTGCATTTAAGAGTGATTGCTTACCCACATAAACAGTTACAGAATCATAAAAACTTCAAGTTTTACTGCTGAAATAATTATAATGTAATAAATCTAATGAATCCTGGACTTTAAAATACTTAGTAAATTTATGCTTCTGTTGAGTTCATAGGGTACATAAGCTGAACGTTTATCTGATCCATAACAACTCAGAGGCAGTTTACAGTTGATTTGGGAAGGCAAGTGTATAATGCTTTCCAGCTTGTGTAAAATAAGTGGGTCGCACTGAAAGTAATGCCTTCTATTTATTTCTATGGAAACTACAAAAGATACAAAGAGCAAAATAAGACTATTTGACAGAGCAAATTCTCAGCTTCAAAACACTATTTTTCAACACCACCATTAACTATGTATTTTCGCCAACAGTGATCAAGAGATTGCTTGCTGTGCTTGTAAATATCTGCACCAGCGGAGGTGATTCACAGTTGCTGTAGCCACCACCCGTTGCCTCACTGTGCTCTCATCCACTCTTTGATGTCCATAAGCATTCAGCAAATGTTGATGAATGTCACTGGGTGCCATTTTTTCCACATGGAGGAATTCAGTTCCACACCTTTGCTTCCTCAGCACTTCCATGTCAGATGCCATTTTTTTTTTTCAGACTGCTTCTGTGCTGCCATCTGTCACACGGCAACACAATTTAATGGAATATTGATAGGAAGGTCAGCCTCTACTGCCATACCACCAACATCTGCCTCTGATATCATGAGCCTACATAATAAAATAGGAGGCATTACTTTCAGAGCAGCCCTCATATTGTTAGAATTTTCATGCTTTAGTTGCGATTTGATTATATAATTTAAAAATAATGCATACTATCTTAGTACCTTTATTTTCAGACAAGTAGATTTATTTGAAACATGCATGTGATTCAGATGGAGAATCATTTGAAAATTGCCTGAGGGCGCTGTGTTGTGCTAATGTTTGTTCCTCACCCTTCCTCCCTGCAATCCTTACCCAGAGTCACTTAGTATCATTGTTGTCCTGATGCAGAGCTGTGCATCAAAGCATGCTGACATAGCTAATGTCTGTTGACTTTGCAGGATGTGCCAATTAAGATAGGACTAGTGATCAGCCAACAACCTTTGTGCTGTTGTGAGTGAAGTTTGCTCATGTATTCTGTCTACCTAACTTCCAGCTCAGAAAGCTGTTGATAGTAGTGGGTGATAAAGTTGAAAAGTAACAGTAGCTGCCTTGATTTTGAAGCTAGCTGATCTTTGACTCCTGCAGCCACCTGTGCCAATTCAATTGCTGTAATTCACTGAGGCTGAGATCTGCATTGAAGGAGGGACTTCTTTGCTTGAGTACTTGAATTATGAATTTCTTAAGTATGGACTGTATACACTTCATGCATAACAGGACAAACACTGCAATTGTTCACATGTAATCATTAGTGCTAATGCTTTTATGAAATGTGTGCTCTTTATCAATTTTTTTTTTTTTAAATTGGAAGTAGGACATAAAACATTGAGTTTGTATTGTACTAAAGCATTTTAGGTCAGAGTTTCTGTGCAAAGTTATTGTTAGTCTGCATGAATAGTAGATCTTTGCCAATCTTACTGTTAGAAAAAATATTTTAAACATGATTACTTATGTAAGCTTAGAAGTGTTCTTGACCTTAACCTTGTTAGTTATGTGATACATGGGATATCAGTGTACCTCAGCCTGCATTTGTATGTTTAGTCTGAAGCTTTATATTTAATGCTTCATATTTTTATAATAGCAATCATTTCAGTGAGAAATGTATACATCTGTTTTTACTGCTGTCTGCTTAAAACTGTAGAAAACATGGTTGCATTGGCATGAACAGCAGAAGCAATATCTGCAAAACCATCTAAAAATGGTGCATTACTTCATGATATTCTATAGAAGACTTCTGCTGTGCTTTGAGAGAAGTTTCACTTTCCAACTGTTTCCCCTTTGCTTTTCATACCTCCCAGACTGGTGGAGATAACTGTTTCCAAGTCAAAAAAAAAAAGTGTTAAGTTTGTCTGAAAGTGTTAAAATTCCAAGGAATGCTTATTCTTATTTGTACATTGTTACAAGTTCTGAATTCTGAACTGAGTCTGGCATCAGTTTCATTTCTACTTCTCCCTGCTTTTCTTTTATGGGGTTGAAAAAGCTGAAATTGCTCTCTGTCCCGATTTTCTTGGTGTTTGCTCTGGAAATTTTTTGGCTGGATAACAGTAATAATCTTTTGGACAATAATTAGTTGCTTTCTTTGAACAGCTCAAATTATACAATACCAGCAAGATTGCTCAAATTTCTATTTTTGTCAGCAACTTCTAGTTCATGAATGTAGAACTGCTGCCAACACCTTTTTCTTTGATATTATTCAGAAATAAGAAACTTCTTCCTCTATAATTTGACACCTTTTGAAATTTTAGAAAACAATGATAGCATCTTTTAGTATTTCTGATACTTTTTTTTTTGTGATTCATTGAGTAGCAGATGGGAAGATCCGTAGATATTGGGATATTCTTTTTCACATAGTTTAGGTAATTCATATATCATGACAGTGGATTGACAGGCATGTCATTTAGACTTTCATATCACTGTGTAAAAACATAGATATGCCTGGATTAGCTTTGAAGTTCAGTGTACTACACATTCATTGATATACAGCTGAGTTGCCTTTTTTTCTTTAGAAGTAATACAATTTTTACTGCTTCCTGTATATACTTTCTTAGATTATGAAAAGTAGACTTTAGAGGCTTCAGTTTCTCCTCTTGCATAATACTATAATGTGAATCCAGCTGTTCTGAAGGGGAAAAAAGGACAGTAATATGTGTGCATGCCTTGTGGTGGGAAGAAAATAAGTCTCCTCTGATTCGTAGTCTTTTGCTGATCTGTGAATCACTGAAGAAACAATGAAGAAGTACTGAAGAAATACTGTAACATTCGTACGCAATCTCTGTTTCTACTCAGTTTAATTTCCTCTATGTATGGCTATGGCAATACTAGAATATGTCAGGGTGATGTGATTTTTTCAAAGCTGATGCTTGACAACTGCTTGTGTAGGATATCTATTCTGACAGATCTTCAGAAAATGTTTGAAAGCATTGAATTAGGCACACTCATTCTGCTGTAAAAGTTTGGAGACCCTTTTGCGGATTAACTGACTCTTCTCAATGGAACACAGGCCTAGTGTTTCTACTAGGTAGGCATGTGTGATTAGTATGACTTTTGACGTCAAGAAGTGGGGCTTTTTGAAAAGGGTCTTCAGGAAGCCAAAATATTTCAGTATGTCTTACTATGCTGCTGAATGGCTAAATCTGTATGGAGGATCCTGAGAACACTTCAGATCTTGGGTCTGTGTTTGTACTCTGACTGCATCCTTCCTTCCTGTCAAGACAAGAAAGCTAAGGATGAAAATGAAAAATAGAAAGATGCAAATCAAAGAAGAAAAAAAAAAGAAAAAAAGGAAAGTACTTTCACTGAAGTTCAGAAGAACATTATAAACTTTCCTAATTAGAAAATCAATTATTATTAAAGAAAATGCATCCCTTACATTTCTTCAGTGGTAGATAAACAGTACATATATAGAAAAGATTGCTAGCTATTTTGACTCTTAAAACACTTGTTTGTTCAATGCATGCATATGAGTGAGCATACACTCTTAAACTGTTCAGTTCTGTAGCTGTCTCTTAGAAGCTATCCTGACAATGGTAAAGGGGCCTATTGTAGCGTGTTTAAGTAATAAAACCAGAACACGTCCATGCTTTGAGGTAAACAGGTGATTAAAGAGTTGTGTTAAGTTATTCTACCTCAGCTCTCACTTATTTCATATATGTTCCTTAGTTCCTTAGATCTGTGATTTCCCAGGGATGACCATCTTAATCCAGGTGTAGGAAGGAAGTTCAATATGTCTCAGCTATTCTGTAGAGAAAAGGGTAGAAAGTAGAAAAGAAGGAAAGTCTTTTCCAGAATTGAAAGTTGTCTAAGAATCTTTTGTCTCATGCTTAATTGTAACTTGGACATATGAATGCAGGATGCAGGAGGAAGACTGAAGAAGAGTTAAAATTTTTGTTGGGTCCTTTTAAAGGTCTGTGACAGGTCTGTTTGTGGATCCTTGTTCATTTACTGTGGCACTGCTAGTACAAACGCACTTGAAAAAAAAGGCACTGTAACAACAGGCCATCACCACAGTTCTGTGTGGTAGGACGTGCCTTGATGTCTTATTCTAGCTATTTTTCTGGACAACTGCTATGCTGTTACAGGAGAATAACCTCAGGTTTTTCTTTCTTCCATGCATTCCAAATATTTTTAAACTTTCCAGAACACTGTACATTCGTGGCCATACGAAGCTGGATTTCATGGTCTGGTATACTGCAATTGAAAAAGCAGCGGGTACAGATGGCAATGCATTGCAAGATCAGCAGCTCAGCAAAAATGATGTTCCTATTATAGTGAACAGCTGTATAGCGTTTGTTACACAATATGGTAAGTGCAGTTGTTTTTATTTTTAAGATCATTTGTATAATACCTTCATCACCACACCTTCAGAACTTATTGAATGAGTTTATGTATTACACAAAGTAAAACCATATCCTTTGTTAGCACCACCACATGCACATTGATGTGATGGTGAAGTACAATTCCATGTGTCTGAGAACAAACAGTGTGTGAAAGTACAATTTGAGAAATCCCCTACATGACCACCACCGTATTTTTAAAATTGACTTTACTTGATGTAGCTCAGCCTTTCGCTCCATGCCTCAGTGCAGAACTTCCCAGCCCTGAAAATAAGTTATGTGAGGTAAGAACAGCTATGACTGGGACCGGTCAGCAGATCCCAGAAACTGATGTTAACTGTGGAACCAAGTTTAGTCTTAAGGCTGCTGGCTTTCAGCATAGCAGCCTAGGTAGCTATAATGAGTTGAGTTGCTGTTTGCTTAATCAAATATTGCCAGTGTAACTTTCTATAGCAGTAGATGATATTAAGATAGTGTCTGTATCCTTTTCACTGCTGCAAATTAATCAGTTATCTTGTGAAATGCTAAATACCTATCAACCTTGTACAAATTTGTCTTCAGGATAAATGTGTCTGTAACCTCTGTCAGTATGAGAAGGCCTAATTTATATTTCATTGATTGAAATCTAACTAAATAACTTTAAAATGTGGCAACACTGCATTATGGTAAATAGTTGTACTTAGTTTTAGGCAACAGCTGTAACCCAAGAAAAAATGTTTTTGCTGAATTATTTTTAATCATTAGCAATAGAAATTTTTCTAAGTATAATTTACACTGTTTCACACACCGAAGTGTTGTTAAAGCAGGATAATGGTGTTCCCCACTCACAAATTTTGCTAATGTATGTTCTAAATTAAAATTCAATTTCTTAATATTTTTTAAATTAAATCTTCATTTATATATAGATTTTTTTTTTTCAGGATCAAGTTTACTGGGTGCTATAATATTCATTTGAAAGTTGAAGTTATGTGTGCATTACTTGCAGATATATATATTTTTTTGTCATCATCGTGGCTCTGTCTTTGGTTGTGGCCTACAGGTGACAGACACTATCAGGTCCCACAGCTGTTCCTGACAGTAGCAACACAAAGACAGTATCAAATGGTAGTGCTTGTGGGCATCACAAGAAAAGTGGATTGCAAGGCATGATTTCATAGGTTTTGACGGAATGCTTCTTTTGACAAATACATAGAGAAGGCAGTGTTTTGTAGATAATGATTTTCTTTTTCAAGAAATGTGGGAAAAAACAGGGAAAACCTGTACAAAGAGAAATAATAGAACTACATATTCATGTTCAATTTTCACAGGTATTCCAAAAACAAACAAACAAAAAGCTTGACCGCTTTCATATGCAATAATTGAAGGTAGTCTTGACTGTGTTCTAGACTATGATTTTTTTTTTTTCCTAAGTTGACTTTGCTGTTTTCAGTCATTTGATAGTGGCTGCCTAGCGTCGTCTTTAACTTGAGGAAAATCGGAGAAAAGGAATAGTTTCTAGTAATCTTGAGCCTTTTGATAGTAGATGCAATACCAGCCATTGAAGCTTCTTTCCTTGACTGCGTTTTCAAACTATTGTTTTAGGAAATACTGAAGAGGTCTGGAGAGTTGAACTGCCTGTAAAACGTTTCTGAAGTTGTGAGCACAGGCTTGCTTAATTTTATGATGTGTATATTTGCAAAGATGTCTGGTTGGGTGTAAGCAGACTTGACAGTGTTTTCTCTAAGAAAGTGTGCAAAAGGTCAGAAAGATGCTAGTAGGAAATGTGATCTATTTGACAGCCAGACATGCTTTTTGTGTTATAAGACTTGGAATTTCTAAAAGAACACTCAATTTTAGAGATATTATTTTTCTATCCTGTGTTTCTGTAACCTAGGTTTAGGTAGCAAGCATATATACCTCAAGAATGGCAATTCTTCCAATGTGGCTGAACTGCTGGAAAGCTTCAAAAAAGATGCAAGGAGCGTTAAACTAAGAGCTGGAAAACATCACCTTGAAGATGTGACTGATGTATTAAAAAGCTTTCTTTCTCAAATAGATGATGCACTTCTCACTAAGGAACTTTATCCATTCTGGATTTCTGCATTAGGTAATATATTAAATAACACTCAATACAAGAAAGATTTTTTGCATGTACTTGGTATCAAATTTGGGAGTTTTGTTAACTACTTGCATTATATTAACTATATGTTAACTACTATTGCACTATATACTTGCCTGTATTAATTGATAATCAGCAAAGCAGTTGTAGTGGGGGAAAAATGATGACAGCACAGCTACAGTAGATTTAATCAGAGACAATTCTGTTGCCTTTAAGTGAACCATACTAGTAATACCAAATAGCGATGTTTCCTTGGCAATGCATCTGTAAACAGTAAACCAATGCTGCCTTGCGTTATAGTTAGATCAGTCAAGGTAAGCCTGAGTGATTAACATTTTAAGGAAGCATTGATGGTAGAATTAAAAAAAATAGACGAACTTTAGAGGAGAAAAGAAAACCATGTACTCTATCTTTTGACCATACATAGTAGTTTAGTTCAAAAATGGCAAAATGTTGATACTATAATCTGCATGATAGTTAAATGATATTCCTATCACATTCTGCAAATATCTTTCACAAAAGTATACACACAGTTATTAACAACTGTTACTTTTTTGTTTCCATATAAACATGAATGTAATTTGAAATAAGACTTCCACTGTAACTTGTGATGTATTTGTAACATGAAAATGTTTGTCTTTGAGAGCAGAACCATGAACTTATAAATACATAAATTACTCATTTAAAAAATTGTTTTAATTTTTGTGGTGATCTTACAAAGCATGTATATTTGATTGTTTTGATGTTATGGTATTTGCAGAGTGCAATAAGCAAATTTCCTCCCAAACTGTACTGTGAAATTGCAGAGGACAAATAAAAATGCACAGGAAAAAACAAGATGCAACGTTAATTTCTGCATTAGTACATTGAAATAGTATAGGCCCATTGGCAGCTTGGCTAGCTTTGTCTTTGATACTCCTCTGTCATTTTTCTTAAGTTCAAACATGTGGAGGTTTCTTTAGTATAAGCCACTGGAAGTTTGAGAAATTCAAATATGAATAATAAACATATTTAATCTTTCACCTCAAGTTGAACAAACTAGAAGAAAGAGTATTCGTTTATTTACTCATCACAAGATTGCTGTCATCAGAAATCAGAAAAAGTTGTATCTGTAGCAGTTTAGATTTGTTAGCTCTTTTGTGAAAATACATAATAGTGTCACACTGATTTAACTTCTGCAAAATGGAGCTAAAATTCTGCTTTGGCTTTTACAGAAGAGAATTCTGTCCTCCGGTAGTTAAGAGGCACAGAAAGTATGTGTGGGAAGACTGAAAGCTCTAGGAAAATAGATTAGATGACCTTTAAACTGTTCATATTTTTTCCCTAGTTATCCAATAAATATGGTTCATTCAGTAGTTATTGGAGAGTGCTAGCAATCACATGAAAGAGGTGAAAATTCTGCAGATTTTCATTTGAGAAACATGAGAGAAACAAGGGCAGAGAAGAAAATGTTAAAAAATATTACATCAACTTTGCAATTACCCCAGGCAGGATTATTCTCGGTAGACTGTGCTCTATGCAGCACAGAGAGGCAGACATAAAGGTAGAGAGCTGTGACTGTGACTCAGATACTGTAATTACAAGGCTGGAATTCCTACCTGCCACTGTTCGGCTATGTAGCTTTGCACAACTTACTTACTGCTACTTCTCCTTTGCTCTCTTCTTACCAGTCCTGAATATTTAGACCTTTAAACTACTTTGGACCTTAAGACATTCCTCCAATAAAAATTGAAAAAGATGAAAAGATATTTTTCTTTCTCATTTCTGGGCACTCTTAAAAATATATATGTACGAGGGCTGCTCTGAAAGAAATGCCTCCAATTTTATTATGTTGGCCCACAACATCAGAGGCGGATGTTGGTGGTATGGCAGTAGAGGCTGAACCTTCCCACCGATATTGTGTTACATTTTGTTGCCGTGCAACAGATGACAGTAGAGGGACAGTCTGAAAAAATGGTGTCTGACGTGGAAGCACATATGAAGCAAAGGGGTGGAACTGAATATGATGTTTGCTGAATGTTTTTGGAGACCAAACAGTGGATTTCAGCACAGTGAGGCGCTAGGTGGTGTGTTCCACCTCCACTGGTGCAGATTTTTACAAGCATGACATACAGGCTCTTGTTGCTGAAATTGTTTCCTTGAACTAGTGTACAATAACAGACTTTGTTAGTAATAGATTGTCAGTATTGTCTTTGTGAAGAAGAGATTCAGTAAATTGTAATTTTAAATAACTAGATGATGCAGATATAGCTGATGAGAACTGTTGATGTTCCTAGTGTACATTGTTACTAATACTCAGTGTTTGTTGTTTTCTGGCAGACATGCAGAATGAAAAGGAACGTGTGAGGAAGTATGGAGCTTTTATTCAGACACTTCCACCAGTCAATAAGGCAACTTTAGCTGCTTTAATTGAACATCTTTACAGGTAAATGTAAATGATGTGCTGTAGCAGATAAATGCCTGGAACATGTTCTCGCTATAACACTACCATGAATGAAATGTGGATTGTATCATCAACTAGTAAGCATCAGAAGCATAACATCTTATGATTATTAATTATATTTAATTTAATTTATTATGTGTTGTCTCTTCATTTGTATTTTTAGTAGTAGGTAACTATAAATATCAATCCGATGGAAATGCCTTGCAGTGGTAGAGGACTGCCAGTATTTGTGTCCAAGTAGGTTAATATTTGATGGAGCTTCTGTAGATGAACTAATTTTAACCCAGTCTGCTAGTTTTCCAGAGGATTGTTGCAAATGGCTCTTGAGATAAAAAGATTTTTTAGGGGAAATGTCCTTCTCCGTGATCTGTACTGGTAATGATAATTTTGAGATTTAGCTATCTTTCAAATATTTCATTGCTGCTTCACTTTGCAACTGAGATAGTCATGGAGAATATTCAAGTTATTCCTAGTAAATTGTCGTGGGTAGAGAATATGTTAACCCTTTTCTGCTCTCAGAAATAGAGCCATTACATACTAGATATCATTTAAAAACTATTTATACAATTACTAAATTTATTGGTGTTATTACTGGGATAAAGATTATAATATGTATTGTGATTAATTATGTTTCTAAGCTTATTCGGTTTACGTGTTAATATACTGTTAAATATCTTTTCAAAGTAGTTTGTATACATTTTTATAACAGCCTTTGCTTCCAGAAGAGAACATGTTATATAAACCACAGTATGAAAACAGGGGTACGAGAAATTTACCATATAATGTACTTAAATGTACTAAAAATTATCTAATTTATTTCCATGCTTTGTTTGATCTAAGATGATCAGTTTGTAGGATATGCTTAAATACATAATATAGCAAATGATTTTGATATCACTTAAAGTGCATATAGAAAGTATGTTTTCATTTCTGTAATAAGATGCAAGATAAAGAATGTAAAGAGGTAAATATAAAAAAGAACAAATTACACTTCTTTTTTTGAAGTGTGCTCCATGATCTGTAGAGGAGCCTTGAACAACTGAAGGAACAATGGAACCTTCTAAATATATTTATTTTTTCTTCAACAGGGTGCAGAAATGTTCTGAAATCAATCATATGAACCCTCACAATCTAGCCATGGTGTTTTCTTCA
The DNA here is from genome assembly GCA_013396635.1 of Penelope pileata. Classification (NCBI taxonomy): domain Eukaryota; kingdom Metazoa; phylum Chordata; class Aves; order Galliformes; family Cracidae; genus Penelope; species Penelope pileata. Next base: position 143,289 of record WBMW01006293.1, on the reverse strand, counting down.
TGCTTATTTCAAACTGAAGGCCAGACTAGTGAAGAAGTCAATGTAATTGAAGATCTAGTTAAAAATTATGTGCAACTTTTTGATGTGGGTATCTTTATATAAAATGTCCTAATTGCTCTGCTGCTAGGCATACTGAAATATAAAAATCTTAGAGACAGATGATCCTGGTATTGGATCATCTGTCTAAAGGATTGCAGGACTATTGAACTCTAATTCAGTGGACATGGCTTGTTGTTTTGCTTTAAATTTTATTTCCCAAGTGGCTTAACCTGCATAGGATTGTAGGATTGCTGTGAGCTATTGCTTCCCAGGATGGTGCACACTCTTCTTGCTGATACTGTTGCTGACAATCTTAATAGTTATCATCTCAAAATTTTCTTAACAGTAATACTTCCATTCAAATTTTATAGCCTTGGTCAGACTGGAAGCATGGAAGAACTGTATGTTCTTATTCTCTGAGCTGTGGTTACAGTAAGGATTTTAGATGAAATGATGTTTGGCTCCTTGGGCCTTGAATTGACATGGAAATCAAACGGATTGAAAAGACGATATTAGCAGCAATTTGTCCTAGCCATTTTGGTTTAGAGCGTACTATATCACTGTATCCTTCTGTTTGGCAGTTTTTCATGGAGTCCTCTCCTAATATGTGTTTGGTAAAGTTTATAGTAATTTTCTCATCAATGAAATATTCCTGACCGATGTTTTACATAGCTGCTTCTGTAAGAACATGATTATTAGAAGTGTTAATAATAGCAGGTGTTCCTCTATTTTTACACTGTATTAGCATTTATCAGTTTATTATATTGAGGTAGTGTTTGCTAGTTAATGTGAATTTTTATAGTAGTTTATAATTATTAATTGAATAAACATGTTTAATTTTAAACAGATAAATGAAGACCAGGTCAAACAAATGGATATAGAGAACAGCTTTATTACCAGGTGGAAAGACACTCAGGTAAGTGACAAAAATCAACTGGTGTGCAAATGCTTTTAACAAAGAATGTTTTTTTGTTTACAGGTTTTTATACTACCTCAGTTTCTAAATGTAAATTTCTAAGTTTGTGCAGTGACTAGTGTTGTTAACTACAAAATTGAGAGAAATAAAAGAAGAGGCATAAACTGATAAAGCAGAACAATTTTGTGTAAAGCATACTGTGGCATTATTCCAGTATTGAGGCCAGAACGTAACTTACAGACTGTTACATGCTTTTACTATACTTCATAAATTGTAGTAGAAGGAAATGATCAACTTTTACAAGTGTGAAAATGACAACATGCCTTATTGAATTTATAAATGCATAATAAAAACAAGTGTGTATTAATACTTGTATTATTTCATGACATTTTGGTGTAGTCTCTGTTCATTAGAGAATAATAATCCCTATGACCTCAAAGTATCTGAATCTTTGGCTGCATCCCATTTTGCAGCCATATATAGAGCCCCAAAGAACAAATATTACTGGGGGGAAGCTTCAAACACGTACAAACATAGTTACTTCAGTCAGACTGAACTTTCGGAAACAGTATATGAAAACAGGAGATCTTGCTGTTATCTTGAGTTTCAGTCTCGCCTGTAACATTTGAATAAATTGAGATTTGATAAGAAACAGGAAAGTATGTTTCACTGTCTGAATGGTCTTTATGTGTAGTCTCCATTAAACCAAGAAGTGCTAAATTACGTAAACATGACCAAAGTAGACTCTTAATGAGAGGTCAAGGGAAACAAGCACAGGGCTCTGACAAGCTTTTTCAGAACTCCGGAGTAGTGGAGGAGAATCTTTCAGTAGTTTTGGAGCTTATAGGACCTTGGAAACAGATAGAAAGCTGCCGGAAGAAAATCTATAATGCTTTCTTTGATGGCTGTCTTCCCCTTTCTGGCAAGTTTTGTGGTACTTTTAAGCCTTTAATAAAAATAGGAATCTTGCTAATACACGTTGCAATTGCATGTTTGATGCTTTTTGTCTCATATTTCCTTCTTGTCTGGGTCAGAGTGCCATGAAGCTTTCTAACCATAATGGCCTGCTGTGAATGTGTGTGTGTGTTAAAAGCAGAATGTCTACGTTCTCTTGTCGGTTCCTGATAGGGAATGATGAAATCACTGGGAAGCAATTGGAAGTTTATTACTAGTATCTGTTGCAGAAGAAAACATCTGCATTGGTAATGCCAAGAGCACTCTTGGTTGTTGAAATATCTTTAATGGAACTTATTAATTCTGGGGTCCATGAAAAGGGCCTTAGTGACATTTGAGTAAGCTTCAAAATCTTAACATGGTGGAAATACACAGACTTTTAAATGCATTCTTTACTGGGCTTTTAGAACCAAAAAATGCTTGCTATAGCTTTATTACACAATTTACATTTTCCAAGCAGCTGTGGAAACTTTAATGGTTAAATGTTTATGATTTGGAGAAATTAGGAAGACCTGAGAGAAGTTTTGAGAGTACAGAAGGGAACAGTGAAGACATTCTAAGAAGATACAGAGATAAGAAAAGTGAAGTTGAGGTTTTGAGCAATTTATTAGCAACTGCTGATTAGGTAGGTTTGTCTAAAATTGAGGAATATAGAGAAGAATCATATGAGGTAGTTTTGCTTGGTACTTTTTTGACTCCAGATACACCTGTGAAATTACCTTTATGAGGGAGATGTATTGCATTTGGAAGGCTACTTGTGAGAAAAAGAGACTTGCGTTATTCTTGTGTTGTTTTTTCTTTTTTTTTCTTTTTTTTTTTTTTTAAGATGTAACTGTAAGCTTTCTAATATTGGTGAAGTTTTTATTGAAAAGCTTCTGAAGCCTGAAAAGCTGGTCGTCTTAAACTATGGAATCAAATTGGAGTCTTCGTGAATAATTGGGCCTGTTTGGACTGGTTTTCCTGGGACTCCCCAGGTTGATGGGAGGCAAAGTTATAGAAAGATAGGACAGTTAAAATCCTGATTCTTACTTTGCTCTCAGAATAGTCTCTACTGTTAATAATCAGCTTTCTGAATTGATGATTAAACTTACTCTGTTCATAGACTCAATATTGATTTTCATAATACAAATGGCTAAGCTTTACATTCTTTACCAAAACATAATAATATCATTTTAACCTTAACAATGAAACAAATCCTGTTCAAATGAGATCTCCTACGTCACCACAAAATTTTGGAAGAGAAGCGTTGAGATCATCTAGTCTCACCTCCTTGCTCAAATAATGTCACTGAGTACAGGTTGCCTAGGACTGTGTGTAGTCAGTTTGTCTTCCTTAACCTGTGCCTCCTTCACTGAGTAAGTCTTGCTCCTGGATTTCCCTGTGGACTTAAGGGTGTGGGATTCCTGAAGGCTGGAAAGATGATGGCAAAGAAGATTTTGTGTACTCTAGCCTCTTCCATGTCATTTGTCACCAGTTCTCCTGCACTATTGAGCTGCAGGCCTGCATTTTCTGTAGTCCCTAGTCAGCAGCATCCACATTTTCCCTGGATGTATGCTTATCCATCCAGACCTCATAAATGTGAAAAGATAATTTACAGTGCTTTCTAGTACCTAAGAAGCCCTTTCATTACTGCCTCTGAAATTCTGTGTTTTTACATAGCATGCCGTCTTAGTTCAGCTGGGACAGAACTGCTGATTTTTTTTCTCATTCATTCTTAACATATTGCTAGAATTGACAACTTTTAGTTTCAGGGAGAACTTGTACAAAAAGAACTTAAAAAAATTGAAGAAAATGGCACTTCCTATTTTGGATTAAAGGGAGAGAAAGAGCTAAAAAGAAATGTATGAAGTGTTGCATTTAAATGTATAAATTTGAGAATCTTTTTTTTTTTCCCATCCCATTTAGTTTCCCAATGCTAATAAGTGCTAAATACTTAGATATAGTACCAGATAGTCTCAACTGGACTGTGGAATCTGTGGACTGAGTGTACTACATATGACACATCACTTATGTTAAATTTCACTGAGCTACGTTACTACCTGTGTTCTCAGTAATTTTTTCTTTATTCATTAAATGTGTTCCCAGAGAATTTCTAGAGTAAGTTCTATTATACCACAAGCTATGATTTCTGTCCCAGAATTGCTCTTTTTTTTTGGCAAGAGATCTTGCTTTTGTGTACCGCAAGCAGTTGTGAAAAACCAAACACCTTTGGTGTATGAAAGCTACACCTACCTGAGATGCACTCTTCCTCCACAACTTTACGATCACATTGCTCATCTTAGAAACTATCTTTTAGACACTGTTATGGAAAAGTGAATTCAAACTATTGTCATTGGGCTCATTCAGGGCATGTCCTGGATGAATTTATTGATGATGAATTGAGCTTTTCATCTTTACCAAGGTGGCACCAGTCCTAAGTAAGAAAAGGAGCCCTGGGAAACATATGTTTAAATAAAAAAAAAAAAAAAAAAAAGCTAATTCCTTGGGCAGACATGTGCGTAAGTGAATGTTTTAAGGTTTGCTATTGTAAAAATAAAGACAAAAAAGTCTGTTTAGTGTCTCTTTGCATTGCTCAAGAGATTTGAATATGATCTGTTAGACAAACAGAGGAAAATGTATGAGAAGTATTTGTAAGATGGAAAATCTTGATGTGAAAAGGAAACAAAAATAGATTTTTAAGAAAAATTATTGTAACAAATACCACTTTTTCCTCTCTTTTCTATAAATATATTACTATAAAGATTTTGATATTCTATGCTATATTATTTGTATTGTCTGGGCAAAATGGATGTGTGCTATAAATTCTATGCATTGTTTTATAGCTTTAGGCTTTAGAATGGATTGGAATGGCATAAAATGGAAAGTAGTATACCGAATAACCAACTTCTCTGTTTCTGAAACAGGACAGTGATCTCAACTAAAAGCTGTGGTTGGCGTTCTCTCTGTGAAGATAATAAGTAATGCAAAATTCCTAGAACAAACTGTGTCACTGAGGAATTTAGAAATTGTGCATCTGAAGTGATGAAGTGATCTACTTGATAAACATGAATTCTTGCTATCCAGTACATTTTCGTAGTCTGTTATGAGGAAGATAGTAATTGAGCTGCTGGATTTACATTATTTAATCTCTGTCAGCATTGTATCTGAAGGGATGAAATGCTGAGTTTGAATGAGAAAATTACTTTGGATCTTATCAAATCAATGGTATGATATAATATACTCTGCATGGCATTTTCTGGAAAATGTATGCTGAGAAGTTGGGCTAGGAAATATGAACTCTGTAGACATTATTTTGGGAGCACTTGCCTCAGAGATTGTTCTTTTTCTTTTTAACTTTCTAAATAAGCAGTGGACATTGGAACAAAACTTGCAGTATTTCATAAATTGAAGTTTGAACTGCCTGTAAGGATATTCCTTCTGCATTCTCTTTTTCAGCCTGTTACTGTTATTTGGACTGCATTCTTCAGCTGTTATACTCAAGAGCCTGATTGCCATTTGTGGCAATTTGATTGTCTCCGTGAACATTTTTCTCATCTGAATTAAACTGTGGAACATTTTATGACAGTTGCCAATTTTTCTGTAGCAGACAAGTTTAATTTAACTAGCAATTCAATTTAAAAATACTTTTTTCTGAAACTCTGTGTGCATATAACATGTAAAATGCATGTGTCTAGTATCTGGGACCACTTCAATGCAGAAGGGAGTAAGATGGTGCAATTGCTTTTATTTTCAAGTACTTACTGCCTGAAGTCCACTGATTAAAAAAGCTTCTTATACGTGATTGCAAGGATGTTTTCAGATATTTATATAACTTTTTCTCTAGAAGACTCCAGCATTTCCCTTACCATGCCTATTGTTAGCAGGTTTTACTGGGCAAGTATATTAGAGCTGGACCTGGAGTAACACTAAGTGCTTTTGAAAAAACTTGACCTTCCTCTTTGTTATATTTAACACTTATAACTTCTGTCATAGGTGACATAATGTCAGAAGACTGAATTATATGCATGCCTGCATTTATAATTTTTCCAGGCTTGGCTATATAATACTTTCAACCTTTGCTGTTTAAAAGAAGAGTACTTAGCATTGGATGCCTTCATCAATGCTAATAAAGAATAACCAAACCCAGCCAGTTGTAATGCACTGTACTTGTCAGTATAGACCTGAAATAGGGTAAATATCTTTGGAATAGAATGGCTAGTTGGAATGGTGCATCTCTGAGGCAAGAAATGGGTATGCTGAAACATACTGTTCTCAGCTGCTTTCTTCTTCTTGGTCATTAGCTGTTGTCATTTAGCCTGTGAGCAGTTTTCAAGGCCATGCAAGACCTGTGTGTGCAGATGATATAGCATGGAGATTGGACTTCAGTCTCATGCAGGTCAGCTTGCTCTTAGAGAACTTTTTAGGATAGACTTCCAGCTACTGTTAAGAGTGATGACTTGGTGCAGACCGAGTAACTTAACAGCATGGGTGGCTAGCAACTTAAACCTCAAGAAACAATAGTTAAGAATTCTGTGTAAGAATCCTTTCTATCTAACATCTGATTGTCTGACATTATTGCATCAAAATGTATATGTTTACAGGGAAAATCGGTGATACAAGCACTTAATACATTTGAGTGTATGGGCTTCTACATAAGAATTATCTCCAGACTGGTGATGCAGTGTTCAGAGAACAACTGAACCAAATTTCTGCTGAAGGCCTGGAAGTTCTTATTCCTGAAATGTCACTGCAGTTCCTTTCCAGGTGGCACTTCATTAGCTGCTCTTCATTTTCTGTCCACCATATACTTAGACCAGCTGTTTCTGTTTGCTGCTGTAATTTACAGCACATTTTCTCTCCATACAGTTGTTTACGTGAGCCCCATGGAAATCAAATGTCAGATTCATTCTTTTTTTTTAACCTTTTTCTGTAATACCATCTGAAAAGCAAATTTTACAACTAAATGAGCTTTTTTGAGTCTGTGCCACTGTAATTAAGACATTTTCTTCAAAGTAGCTTTATAATGTTTTTCATCACAAATATTTCCATTAGTTTTCTATTCTCAGAGGCTAAACTAACTTTAAAGTCACCATTTTCCAGAATGTTAATGTTCTTTAAAATTGAGTGCTGCCATTTATTTTTCTGTGGAAATGTAGTTGTAGTTTCTGTAAATTAGTCAAAAATGTATCCCAAAGTTGTTTTTGTCATTTTCTCCGTAACTTATTCTGTATATGATTCAGTTTTTATTTTTCTTAGCTTCTTTCTGTGTATTTTGTTTACATATTTAAAAATAATGTCACTGTAAATACTTTTCTCAGAATTGACACAAACTGGTATTCTTAAAGAATTAATAATCAAATTAACATTATATTGGCATATTACTAAAAAGATATGCTTGTTGAAAGGCCCAGTTTGCCACCTTATTTGTTCTCCTTGTACTCTGATCATCATCATGGTTTTAGTTTTAGAAAATATTTTTAGTTCTGGGATGAATTAGTATCTTTTGAAGGTGCTTGTGATTATATTGCAACGGAACTTGATCAGGCAAAGAGCTAGACATTTTTATCTATAGAAAAGTAATTTCTCATCCAAGAAGGTATATTTATTGCCATAGATGAGCAAACCTGGTAACAATAGAAAATACTAAATTCCTCTCATAAATTAACTTTTTCTCCTTGATCATAAAATGCTGGAATTACTGACTTTTCAATTTCTGTGTTGCGATTGAGTACATTAAAGCATTATATATTTTGTCATACATTTGCTTTATCATCTAATTATTCCATGCTGGGTTTTTACATAAAAGTTTGGATATCTGGTCCTACACATTCAAAGAGATATCTATAACTGAGATTGATACCAAGAACATGTGTTTTGATTTTTTTTAAAATATGTAATGACAGAGTTTCATTGTGATTAATAATCATAAATACAGATTTCATAGTAATGAGTCCTGATTATCTGGATGCATGTAAATGACATGAGGACTGAAATATTCTGGTATTAGTAATTTTTCCTCTCATTTCTAACTGACCCATTTTATTCTGGGACTGCTGACCTGTCCTTTTCTGTGACCTTAATTCTATTAAATTGTTTTGGCACAAAAGTGAGCCTGGCTAAAATTTGTTTTTAAATATCATTCCATTGGATTTAGTCAGGGTTTGAATTTTCCCTTTGAATCTTTCATCGCTAATGAATGCAGTGTAGGTTTTCCTGTTAGAGTCAATTTTTGGAGAATTTTATACATGAGGAGTGGGGAGAAGGTTTATGTTCAGTAAGTGCTAGCACATCTACTAAATAATGTACTTTCCCAATTTAGAAGGATATTTGTTATATAAAGCATTTTTAAGACTTTTTTTTTTTGACATTATGTTTTGTTTTAGGTTTCGCAAGCTGGAGATTTGCTGATTGAAGTTTTTGTAGAAAGAAAGGAGCCAGACTGTAGTATTATAATCAGGGTGAGCATGTGGAAGTAATTTTTACTAAACATTTTCTCATACTGTATACAAAATTTATTTTCATACATGCTTTTATAATTACATAACAAAATTATGAATTTCTATCATGATTCTCTTAAAAATCTTTTTCTATTTACTGTGTTGCCTGAATTTTCTTAAGACTTTTTATTCTGTGTTTTTAAAGAGAATATTATCATACAATTTTAAAGCAGAGATATTCTTTAGTTTTACTGTAGTATACGGTAGTGTAAATTCTCACAGCTCTATAGTTGTAACACACAGGAAAATTAACAAGTACACAGTGAATGCTGGTTTTATTCAGTATTACAAGGCTATTTAAATTACCATCCTGATGTTTCATTTTGCTGGTGGCTATCTGCCTTTCTTGAGTGCTGAGAAACCAAAGGTTACTACTTAATGCGAGATTTTTCTGTCTGGCATCTGATAGCGTATTTTAAAGGCACTCATGTCCATATAGTAGTGCTCTGTTGTTTGGATGCTGAGAAAATTTATTTTTCTAACGGATACGGTTAAAAGGAAGTAGGGCAATAGCTTCCCTTGCGTTTCCAACAGCTGTTAGATTTCCTGTTTGTTTCTTTTCTGTTCAGGACATGACTCTCAAACACTTGTACATATACATGCTATGTGGCATATATATGTATAACATTTATGTGTACTTACACATCAGAAGACTGGTTTTTTTTGGTGTGTGTGTGTTTTGTTTTTAAACATAAAAAAGAGTATATGTGTCACTAAGATAATTACCATTCTTTCCATATCGAAGAAAATGTACCTAGGATATATTTTTTGAAATTTTAGAGGGTGCAGAAAATGAGTTTAAATATATGAAGTTATCGGTCAGCTGAAAATGGTATCAGTTTCATGGGATAAAATGGGGAAGGCATTCCGTAGTCTCAGAAACAGTATGAATTTCCAACTGTGTGTATCTGTTTGTATTTTTTTCTTCAGAAAATTGCAAGGAGAAAGATTTGAGGGGAAAAAATAAGAAAATTGTAATTTTAACACATTATAAACTGACTTAATTTGTGTTACAGGTATCGCCTTTGACAGAAGCAGAAGAATTAACAAATGACATTTTAGGAATTAAAAACATTGCTCCCAACAAAGATGATATCTGGGCTACTTTTGAAGTACTTGAAAATGGAGAACTAGGTTAGTGATGCATATTCATTAAATTTTTATTATTTTTCAAGATTTAACATAATCAGAAGGTTAAAGAATTACTAAATGGTTTGTAGAAATAATTAAGAAAAAAGCCTTCATGCTGTTGTTTTGCATTTAGTTATTGTGACATCTGCATGATTTCATCCTAAACTTTGTCAACATTAATTCAGTGAGTTGTTTTTAAATGCTTCTAAATTGGTGGCTGAAAAAACTTCATCTTACTTTGGCTTACAGTTCATTAGCTATCAGCTACAGAAAAGTAGGTCTTACCAATGAATCTCAAAGAATAAACTTATTTTCATTAGATCAGTAATTGATTTTATAAGAAATAGTGTTTTTCAGAAAGTGAAATGGAAACATCTGTGGCATATTTAGGGGATTTTTAAAAATTATTTTAATTACTTTACGTGCGTAGACAAAAAAGGAAGCAAAAAGTTGTATAATCCTGTTTTTATTGCACATGGCGTTATGATATAGCTGGCAGAACCTTGAAACATTTGTTTTAAATATGCTTCCAATAGGGACAAAAGTCCCAATATTTGTCTATTGTAAAACAGTTTCAACATTGGGAGTGCTTTATGCATGCTCACACTTTATTGGAGATACTTGAAATACCAAAGTAATTAAGTTTTTCTGTTATATTATTATTTTCATGTTACAGAAGTGGACTGTGGACTAATTTATTTCTGTAGTGGAGATATCTATTTTCAAGTTCAGAAAAAGGTATAAAAATTGAGAAATATAAAATTGAGTAGTTTTGTTGTACTTGATCTTCAGATCTACTTAGTAGTAAATATAAAAAGATTATTGTATTCCTGATATACTCAGTCTTGACCTTGACAGTTTGAACAATGAGAGTGAAAATGTATTATCCCTTTTGACTTAAAGTGGATGATCCTGGCACCTCCGTGCACCTTACAGTCTTGTCATGATGCTATGTAGACTTGTAGCACAGAGTTCATTCAGTGATTCACAGGTGTAGGTGTCAACTGACAAAGAATGCTAGCATTTATTATCTTCAGAAGAGTCCTGGCCAACTCTAGAAATCCTGTTTATTTTGACTGAGTAATGGAAAAAATTGAAGAGGGAGTTATATTTTCTTAAACTTGCTCTGTAACACTTATAGGCGAATGAAAACTAAGGGAGATATGGCCAAGAGAACATAAAAGGAAATACAAGAGGCAGACCTCATAGCAGGTTCTTAAGGTATTTGCGCGTAACAATCAGTACTGGAGTGTGGGCTAGAAAGATTACCTAAGACAATATCTTTGCAAGATTGGCAAAATGAAGCTTATAGAGACACTCTGCTGTATATAGGATTGTCAGTATTGGTATGGTATTAGAGTATCCCTCTGAAACAAAAGAGATCTGCAGAGCAAAGTAAAAAATGGCATACTAAAATAAAAAAAATAAACCTAACATGGAGCAAACTCAATGAAGTTCTAATTCAGCACCTGCCACCAATCTGTAGATTCTTTGTTGATGCAATGTCTCCTTCACAGATCCCTTTCTGTCAGAATTTGTTTATCAGGACAGGAAAACTAAATTGAAAAATAATGTCTGTAGTAAGAGGCAGTGATTCAGGGAGACTTCCCTGGTGCAAATGCTGAATCTAGCAGACTTTCAAAAGGCTGAAAGAAAGGAATAGAGAAAAATAGTTCTTTGTAATTTTTGGTCCAAATGTGACACTAAAGAACCAAACCAACAAATCTTTCCTACTGCAAGCTGCTCTTACTGGCATCATTTAACAGACACCATTGAACATTACACAATCAAAGGCATTTACAAGTAATTTGAGTTTTTGACGTGTCATGACAGAAACAAAATTTGCTTCTTTATTTCAAATGTACATCAATGACCATAGTGTCTTTCTGACAGAAAATAATTTTCTGCTTGTGTTCCTGCTGTGTTCTGGTACCTGTCCAGTGCATGCTGATATTTGGTTCATTACACTCAATCCTGAAGTTTTCTGAGTTACTTTACTTTAGTTTTCTTCAAATGCTTTTTAAGATATACTGCCCTGAAATTGAACCCTGAGAAGTCAAGAAAATTAGATTCTTGTATTTTCTAAAAAGTAATTTTCTCCTGATATTTATTGCAATTTAAGACTAAAATGACTGGTTTGGGATATTTACCAGCATATGATGACCTAAGTAAAAGGGTAATTGGATGCATGTGTTGACTGCATACTGTTCAAAATACTGAAATTGCAATATTAAAAATGAACTAAATTATTTGCATATAGAAAACTCGAAATAATTGATAATTTTATCTAACCTAGTGCAGAATGTTCAGTACCATATGCTTTTAGAAAGTAACATGTATATATTTTTTTTAGTAATTTGTACTTGATGGATAGTTTGTAAATGAGGTGGCTTGCCAGTAAAATAACTAATGCATTTCAGCATGGTGATTTATGTACCGTGTAATCCATGATGACAGATGGTCTTAAATGTAACTATAAATAAAACAGTAGGTGTTTACTCTGGGAGTAGTGGTGTTCTAGCAAGATGTGGTCATTTGCCAGCATTTTGTGCCTTTGATTTGCAATGTTGCTCTCCTTAAAATGGATTTTTCTTTCTTGTATAAAGGCAACAAGTTATTTTTGACTTTAGTGCATCAAAGACTCAATGGTTTCCCAAAAGTTGAAAAGAAATTTAAAAAGTTGGACCATTTAAAACAAAAGGGCCAGAAAAAAATGGAGTTATAAAGTGGTGTTTGAGAAGGTATTTCTTTTAGATTGTTTTGTTATTATATCCGAATAGTAAAATATTTATATAAGTGATACAACAAGTCAATAGTTAAGGTAGATTTTTTGCATTGCAAAGCAGAGTTTTTTCTCTGCCACTTAACATTGCATTGTTCATGACTGCCACTTTCTGAAGCTCTGGTGTTCAGGAAAATGTTTTGCTGGAGTGTGATACTGGACAGGTCCAAAGCAGCTTGGTGATGCTTCATACTCATCTACCCTATCAGAAGTGATAAATGTGATTATGGTACCATACTTTTCCCTGTGGCTCCCAGGAGATAAAGGGACTGTCTGACCCTACGTGATAGTGTCACACAGGCGTGCCTTTCTAGGAGTTGTACTCAGCTCTTCTCAGGGCTTGACCCACAGAAGTTGTTTGTAAGTGGGAGCTTACAACTTGTAGAAAAATCTGTCTTTGGAGAGAAGAGGACTCTTGCATTCACTGCTCTAAGTTGTGGCTTGCTTGGACATTGTTAAGTCTGTATGCTTTCCATGGATTATTGTATGTGCTTACTGCTGAAAGCCCTTGGATGTGCACATGGAGGAGCAGGTAGTTACAGAGTTGTACCATACAGAGGGAGATTCTGCTATGCATCCTCCCTCCATCCACATCACTGTGCCTAGTGCGATACATGAGGCTCTGCTGCAGTGTATGTCACATTCGAATTTCTGCTGGATCTGTAATTCAGGCTTAGGGAATATTTGCAAAGTCCTTCCAGCTTTCATTTGGTATGTGAACTGGAGTTTGTGTAGAGTACTGGCTGGGCTTTTGTATCATTTTAGTTTTTCAATCCTATGAAAGGGTCTCAGAGTTTCTCTTTTTGGATGGATTTGTAAACAATCAAAGTGTTAAAGTGCATGCACACAGTCTACACACTTTCATCTATTTCTATTTTAATCTCACTGTACTCTTCGTGTGAGGTTGGAATATAAAGGTGCAAGTCTGGAAATTTCCTAACAAGAGGGAGAAGACCCAGTAAGACCACTTACTTTTCCCTTCCAGTTAAAGGACCGTAGAGAAACTGAGTGTCTTTCTCAGTCTGCTTTCATCATTAACAGACAATGTAATCTATGCCAGTATTTTTATTTATTTTTTCCACTGTGCTCCACTCTGGCTTTTTTTTTTTTTTTTNNCCTTTTTTTTTTTTTTTTTTTATAGAGCCCAGACCAACAAAACCCAATATAGCTTCAGATCTCAGTACTGTCTGATTGCATTTACATATACCCTGTGTTAGTATCTAACCTTTGTGTTTGTTTGAGAGCAGTGTTTTAGTATCTTTACTGAAGGAAATACTAATAACTTAATACAAAATAATTGCTGAATGTTTGACTTCTACTTGTTCAATTTGATATTCATTACCTACGCAGATACTGCCAGGAAAAGGTGTTGCTGCAGAAAGTCAATAAAGTGCTTAACTGTCTTATTTTGAAAACAGCTTTTTTCTCCTGTAGCTTAAACTAAATGAGACAAACAGTCCTTGCATAACTTCTAAGGGCTTACAATCCTGTTTTTCTTATTTAAACTTTTTTATCCTGGGTACTTTTCAGAACGTCCACTGCATTACACAGAGAATGTTCTAGAACAGGTTCTTCACTGGAGTTCGCTACCAGAGCCTGGCACTGCATATCTGATAATAAAGAGATTTCTAACAGCAGACATGATGAAACTCTACAATGGTATGTATTTTTTTTGTGTTTTTGTAATTAGTTATTTCCTGTGTGGACATGAGGATGGCAATTCCTTTATAGCTGTTTAATTGAAGCAAAATGTCCCAGAATATCTGAATTACCAGTATTTTATAAAAGTTTGACCTTTACTAAGAGTTGCGTTGACTTCCTTTTAAAACACAGAAATGATGTTTGGTTTTGGTTCTACAAACAATAAGCTCTGCCATGTGTACATATATAAGTATACGGAAACCCTACATTCAACTCACAATTTACATCTACACTGCTCTCATCCACAGTGAAATTCTGCACAGTCCTTCCATGTACTTACTGAACTTGCTCTGTGAGTAGAGGTAGATATGTACATATATATGTACACACTGTGTATGTTATGTATTAAACATGTTATAATAACTTCTATTATATAATCTGATGCCTCCAAACTAATTTGACATAAGCAACTGAATGACTTATGTACAGCACGTGGGTTTTAAAAAGGATGGAGAACTTAGACCTGACACTTGAGAGAATACACAGCCCAAAAGTAAATCCTATTTTTCCACTTCATAAGCTGCTCCAGTCATATTTTATTTTTCTGCATTGCACCTGGAGTTAGATCTCTCAGCTAATGTATAGTATTCAATTTGAGGGAAATGGGAGTTTAGAAATTCAACGTGCACAAAAAATGACTATCCTGTTTTCAAGCAGTTGAAATCAGGTATGCTGTCACTGAAAAACATGCAATGTTTCCTCATAAACAGAAATATTTTCTCCGTCAGTATGTCTGTTCTGTCTAGATTTCAAGAAGTAAAAGCTATGCAGTTATGCTTATTCTTCTGAAAGTAATAGCCTTCTCTCATCATTTTTTATTCCACAGATATGAACAAACCTTAACTAGTGTGCTATTCATGGCTTTTATGTTGTTTCACTATCTCTAAATGTGTTGCAGCAGATAATGAATACAGAGAAATGGCTTAGTTCATTAAAAGCTTGATATATGAACTCCCATCACCTCACTATGTGTTGAGGTATTATCAGAAAAAGGGAATGGGTCATAAGGACTGTGTGTGAACCACTGTTCTGAGAAACACGTAAGGATGAGACTAGTGTCTGAAGTTCAATTTACAAAATGTAGTACTTTCTAAAGGGGAGAGCTGACATTTGCCCTCCTCCTTTTCTTCTGCTTTCTATGCCCATTTGTTCCCCCCAGTCCATCACAGTAATTGAGTTTGAATCAATTCTTTTCAGTTTGACCTTAGTCTAGACACACTGGCTTTTGATGACTGAATGCTTACATTTGTTGGCTCCTTTTTTGGTGTTAAAATAATTGAAACCTTATTTAATAAACCTCTGCCATATTACAAACTTCCAATATTAATCTCAGCAAACCTTACGTGACAGAGTAACCTCATGTATAACAAAAATCTTTTCTTGAATATGAAGTTACCATTTTAGGTAGCTTTTACATGGTGAACAAATTTTAATTTTTAACACTTTGATTTTTCTAACTGCTTCTTGCTATAAGAAAATAAAGCTGTTTAAAATAATAAACAGTTCTGTAGTCATTTCATCTTGTAGAGATTCTGAGACTAGTTCCTAAATTCACTCTGAAATACTAACAATAAGGAGCAGCTAATGCACGAATTCCCTAGCTTCAGCAAAACTGTATATGTATTATATAGGCAAAAATGCCTAAAAGATCTGAATCATTTATCCACATTTTGTAGTTGCAGGAATCTACTGTATTTATTCTTCCTATTTCTAATCTCATGCCTCTACACGCTGAAAACATATAAGCAGCTATTTCAAGGCAAAAAGATGTCTTTAGATCAACATTGTACTTCCATCACTAGATACTGCCAGAGTGAAGACAGATGCAGGATCAGGTCATTTTGGAAAGGCCTTCAGTTTCCAGAGGGAGGTGGAAGTTGTGGTCATGCTGGAGATCTCCATCCCAAAGTACACAAGAAACAACTGCTGGCCTGGAGGGAGGAATGGGAGACCTTGGTCTTGTCACTCTTTTACCCTCTTTATGTGGATATTTCTTCATCACTAAATGAGCAATAGGGCTGTGTCCAGATGTCCAACTGCTATTATTTGAAGTGTGTTTTTTATCAGTGAATTCAGCTCATACAAATGGACAACTGAGTGGATGGTTGTCTTCCTTATCAGTAAAATTATTAGGGCTGTGAACATATTTATAACTGTATTCAATAAATTTCCCTTTCTTCTCTGATTTGTTAGAATCTTACAGACTAAATTATGATATTTCTGACCTTTTTATTTCTGTTAATGTTACCTCAGAGCTTTGTGTCATCAGCATTTTTTATCCTTCCAGAGACATTATTGATGTTTGAAATAATGTTGATTCAATAGTGAGCCTAGTGGAAAAACTCTGTTAGCCTCATTTCATCCTGGGCCTTCAGGGCCTTCCCTGTCAGTGAAATTTTTACCATGTTCCCTATACATAGTATACTTTTTCCTTTTTCATAACTCTTATACTCATTTTCTCAATTTTTAAACTAATTTCTCATGTGCTATGTCAGACATTGTACTGAGTTATAGAAGTCTATTTTTTCTTGTCTAGAGATCAATTTTTCTTATCAAGGAAAAACACTGTTATTTGTATTTATGTTTCAGCAAATCTGTGGTGTTTTCCACTTTCCTCTGAATCTTTAGTTATTCTCTCTTGACAATTTATTCTGTATCTTTTGATGCTTGTTGCAGAAGCACTGTCTTTGAAGTGCTGTTCAGAAGGGCAGGGTGTGCATTGTGTTTTGGTATAAGAGATACTCAGTGCAGCATAGTTCTATTTCAAGACCCTTTCTCTTACCTGAAAATTTCCCATATTAAAGTTGTATTTGTTAGAAAAATATGAGGGAATAGATTCACTATAAAGTGCGTATATAGGTACTTGAATTTTTCCCAGTAAAGAGTTGTATAATTTGAGTGGGAGGTATTGATTTCTGAGAACCAGCGGCTATTATTCAGAGAGTTCTTTGACACACAAACTTCTATGCTGTATGTGAATCAATCCCGAATGATGGACTGAGTGCCTCTAGTTCCCAGTAGCTGCGAAGTTCTGGAAAGCTTCACATGCTTTGCGAAGTTTATATCTGAAAAATAGATAGGATACACCCTGATTGTTTTAGATTTATGTATGAAATACTGGCTTCTAAAGAATAAAGAAAATCATAAATCAGAGGAATTTATTATTATTATTATTATTATTATTATCATTATTATTATTATTATTTTAATCTCCTCCAGGCTTTTCAGAGGTCTTTCCAAGTATTGAGTGTTCCTAGATTTGCTAAGGAAGGAATGCTACAAAGTTAAGAAATTTTTTTTTTTTTTTTTTTTTTGGCCCCTTTTGGTGAAA
>WBMW01006293.1:20947-125924 GCA_013396635.1 Penelope pileata | reverse complement strand
TTTTTTTTGGGACCCATGTGCAGAAATACAAAATATTCCAATTGGTATCCTGCTTCTCTTATTTGGTATGTTTAAAAAAATATAAATCTTGTGATAGCATGGATAAGGATTCATATTCTACTCTGAATGTGAAAGAAATGCTCGGAGTGGCACAGAGGGAACATGCTCGCATTTTTATTTATTTTTTTACTGTATGTTTGCCCAGATAACTGAGGAAATCTAGCTTTGGATTTTATTTTTTGAAATGTACTGATTCTTGCTTTAGATTTTATCCTAAATTAATGAAAATATGGGGAAATTTTCTTCTGAGATTTTCTTTTGAAGGCAAGCATGTTGATTGGAATTTAGTCAACGAAATCAAAAAGTTTAATATATTTTTAATTTCCATTATGTTTTTAAAAGTCTTTCATAGCTCCAGTTTGTCTTAACAACAACAGGAAATTAGATTCACAATTTTTAATTATCTTCCTTTTGCAAATAATTAGGGTTAATAAGAGGAATAATGTAATTCAGACTCCTTAAACAGCTGGTTTTCAGCCAGCATGAAAGATGAGATTGAGATAAAGCTTTTCTGGTTAGTCCCAAAGTCTCACTACACTATACAAATGATAGCAGAATCTGACTGTGTTTCATAATATAATCTAATTAGTTTTTACGTATGCACTTTGAGTGTATTTGCGTAATCAGATGTCTGAATCTAGATGTTACTTATTTACTTCTTGCGCATGCACAAGCGTGCATCTAATGCAATAATTAGTACATATCTCACTATTAGAATGTTGGGTCTCTTCCTAAATAATCATGTGTGGAAAAAATTGTCTCCCTGCTCCTTTAAAGAAGGGCAAAGAGTATAAAGATTTAAATTTAAGTAGTTAAAAATATTAGTATACAATATATTTGTCTTGGACCCTTCATTTTATGATCATTAGTTACACTTCATGCAAATTCTTAATTCTGCCTTGTTACCTTTCATACATACTTTGTGCATGTCATGCCTTACTTGAAGATATTGACAGCCCATTTAAAGTCAAGGATGAAGGTGGAAAAAATACGTGGTTGGTATACATTACAGCAAGAATTGCTTCCAAAGCATGGTTATTTGTGTATCTTGCTGTGCAATACTGCTCTTTATGTTGAGAAAAAAAAAAACTATGCTAACAGGTTCGACTTACAGAAAAGTTGGTCTGCTCTATATTCTTTTTCCTGTCCAAATGAAAATTTACGTTATTTTTGTGGTTGATTTATTTAAAACATTTAATTCTTATTTTTGAGATTATAGTGTATACTACTTCGTGATAATAGATTTTTCATATCAGGTTGCCAAATCCTGCATGGAATTGGGTAATTGAGTAATTCTCCATATACTGTGTACTCCTGCTACACCACAGTTTTCTTTACTATCTTGAAAGGAATATGTTGTAAAAACTGGTGATATTATTGAGACTCCTAAGCAAATTTATTCAGTAATATCTAAATAAGTGAATGAATTACATACATTTAGAAAAAGAAAATATATGCTGATGGACAAAATTAGTAGTAGAGTTGTAGTGTTTTGGGTTAAAGTAAGTTTTGGCCTTGTTAAGTATGGCTACCTCTTCAAGATGAAATGTTGACTGGAATAGAGGAGAAGAGTTCATCTCTTGCTGGCTGCTCTCTCTTCACGCTGGCAGTATGCTTCCTGAGTTTATGTGTGTATACATATATATATATATATATATATAGGGTAGAACAGGAAAAAGAAAAGCACCTAGGAGTGATGTTGAAGTAGTTTGTATGCATTAGTAATAAACTTCAGTGTGTCTGATTTTTAATAACAGCTTTTTTTATTGCAAAGTTAAATTCTTTACGAAGCAGACTATTTTTTGTGGGTTTTTGTTGTTGTTTTGTTACCAGATATGTGTGTTTCTTTGTGTATTTTGATTCTCTCAACCATGTAGACACTCACAACAAAACAAGAGCTTCCTGGAAAATGTAGTTATGCTTCAGAGACAGTCTGAAAGTACAAAATGTATACTTAACTGCACATTCTTTTCTGAGAAGGTTCTTTTAATTTAATTGGTGGATTCTATGTGTTATCGTAGAAGTGAAATGAAGAAGACTTTCTCCCTTGATAACTAAAATCATCATGGTGTTAGTATTTAAGAATACCATTCTTAGTAAAAAATTTTTAAAAAATCAATGGAATTTTTATTTTGGTCTTTTGGTAAACATTAATATCAAGGGCACTTAAAAATAAAAAAGCAGTTTCCAGTGTTGTAATAACTTCTAACAATAAGTTTTTTATTTTCTTGATAGAAAAAAATGTGAAAGGAAATGTGAAAGCTGGCTATTTAAAGTACAAAGAAGAACCATCAAAACTATTGTCTGGAAACAAGTTTCAAGAGCGTTATTTTGTGTTACGGGAAGGAAACTTGCTGCTTTACAAGGATATGAAGGTACAGTTAACTCTTTAACAATTTGATCATAAGCACTTAAACTCTCTGTTTCATGTAGAAATGAGAAGACAGACAAACAGATGAACAGTTTTGATACAAAATCGCAACTTTTAGAGTCTGGGGTTGAAGTACAAGGTTTTAAGGTCTGTATTTCATAGAGTCTTTAGTAAAAGGACTTTGTATCAGTTGTTGATTTAGCTATTTTGATTATGCATTATTGCAATCTTTGTGATGTTTATGAGTGCCCACAGCTTGTGCTGTGGCTAAAGTGATGAAAAAAGTTAATCAGTTTTAGATCATAGAATCATAGAATGGTTCAGGTTGGAAGGGACCTTGGAGATCATCTTGTTCCAACCCCCCTGCCATGGGCAAGGACACCTCCCACTAGACCACGTTGCCCAAAGCCCCATCCAGCCTGGCCTTGAATACTTCCAGGGAGGGGGCATCGACGACTTCTCTGGGCAACCTGTTCCAGTGTCTCACCACCCTCACAGTGAAGAATTTCTTCCTTATATCTAGTCTAAATCTACCCTCTTCCAGTTTATAACCATTACCCCTTGTCCTGTCATGATCTATCATTGTAAAAAGCCCCTCCCCAGCTTTCCTGTAGGCCCCCTTCAGGTACTGGAAGGCTGCTATCAGGTCCCCCCGCAGCCTTCTCTTCTCCAGGCTGAAGAGTCCCAACTCTCTCAGCCTGTCCTCGTAGGGGAGGTGCTCCAGCCCTCTGATCATCCTCGTGGCCCTCCTCTGGACCCGCTCCAACAGCTCCACATCCTTCTTGTGTTGGGGGCCCCAGAACTGGACACGACTCCAGGTGAGGTCTCACGAGAGCAGAATAGAGGGGCAGAATCACCTCCCTCGACCTGCTGGCCACGCTTCTCTTGATGCAGCCCAGGATGCGGTTGGCCTTCTGGGCTGCAAGCGCACACTGCCGGCTCATGTTGAGTTTCTCATCAACACACACCCCCAAGTCCCTCTCCTCAGGGCTACTCTCAAACCATTCTCCGCCCAGCCTGTATGTGTACTTGGGATTGCTCTGACCCAGGTGCAGGACCTTGCACTTGGCTTTGTTGAACTTCATGAGGTTGGCATGGGCCAACCGATTTGCCCTTGGTGAAGCCAGTGATGAAAAGTTAAACATGAACTGCTTATACTGATGTACTCTCAGCCCTACAAAAACCTAGTATTAGTACTTAGATATACCTCAGCATCTCACAGAAGCGAATTTAGGCATACTTAGTAGCATGATGGATTCAGTTTTAAGTATTTCATGGAATTTTTCTTTAAAGAGTGCTTTTGTGTGTATAGAATTTATATTGAAGTATATAACTAAATAACATACAATGTAAACTATGCTTTCATTTTAGTTTTGATAATTTGTTGGTTTTTTTTAAAAGAAGTTTTTTTAAGTTTAAAGTGCATTTATTTTTGATTGCTATTTCTGCCCAACCAGCAAATATATATGTATCTTGCTGACTTTCATAAAGTACTCTCTGAAAATCCTTTTGTAAGCTTTAGAGATTCATTGCTAAAGTAAGCTTGTGCAAAAGAAATATTCTTCTTGTGAGGCTATGGGTATAATTCTAGTTAAAATGACCCCAGAATGTCAAGAAAAGTGTCTTGTAATTTACTACTAAAGCTCAAATTGACACATATGTGAGAATATATATTAATAAGCCCATAAAACTTTAATTGGTATCTTGGAAAGAGTTTATAATACAATTATTGTACTACTTTACAATCTGCTTTTTAAGCCATTCTGATTCATAAAGCATTAAATTCCTAAAGTGAGGTGGAATTTTTGATGGTATTACTTTTAAATGGCTTTACTTGAAGCAAATGGAAATACTATTCTGAAAAAATAACTTATTTCAGCGTGTTTTATTTTCTTTTGAGAGATGTTCATCTGCCACTAATAATCTTGTTTTAATTTTATGTTGTGTTTAGAAATGATTAGTAGAAAGCGTTGACACCGCAGACGGAAAAATAGTGTTTAATAAGACTGCATGCACTAATTAATTTATGAATTCTCATTAAAAGCAAATTAGGATTGTATATGCAGGTGGAGATGCATTCTGTTAAGTGTTTCTTTTGCTCAGGAGCAATTATCAAAAGAGTGAAAAGTTTCCATGATGCTGTATGTTAATTTACAGTATTGCACTAATTGGCTGAAGCAGTGTATCTCTTTAATTTACTGTTGTTAAGTTACTGTTGTCACTGTGCTCATACACAGACAAATGGCTTCCTTTAGGTGCATCTTTAGTGAGAGGTGTACTCTTGCTTAACTAAATCATACATTATGTAGGGATGTTTTTTAGCCTGGAAGTATTTTTGTCTTGAGTAGGAAGTTAAATGAGAAGATCAGCCATAAAATCATTGTCTGTTTGTTTTCCTTAAATGCTTTTGCCACCTCAAATTCTGTGTAGTCTCTTTTTTTTTTTTTTCCTTCCCCCTGGGATGTTAGATTGAAAGCTATAGAGAGAGAAATTGGGCATCCAGTACACTAAACACTGTGGAATACCTTTATATACAGCGATAAAAAGATTTGTTAAATATTTTCTTCTAAACAAGCCTAAAACACTTGACCTAAAAGTACTAAAGGGACATTACTGTGTTCCATCGTAGATTAGTGCATGAGTGTTTAAAGTGGCTTTTTTTCAATATCTCATCCTCAAGGTAATTTTACTTCTCATACGTAGTGTGGATATATACCTGGTTGGCTGAAGGTAGTTTGTCTAAAGGATAATTGGGGTAATCTGGGTTCAGAAGAATCTCAGGAGAGCTGTTAGTCCAATTTGCTGTTCACAGCAGAGCCAGCAATGAGATCAGAACAGGTTGCTCAGGGATTGATCCAAACAAGTCTTGAAAACTCCCAAAGATGCCTCTTGGGGCAGCAAGACTTTTCTCATGGGAAAAAGTTTCTCTTTATTATCTAGACTGAACCTCTCTAGTTTCAAATTACGCTAATTGACTTCCATCTTCACACCATGCACCACTGTGAAGAGCCTTCTCTGTAACCTACCCATATGTACCTGTGCGTTGTTGTTGAAGCCATCTCTTCTCCCAGGTGAACAAGCCTAGCTCTCTCAACTGCTCATCACAGGTCAAGTGCACCAGCCTCCAAACAGTTTTACGGCCCTCTGCTAAACCCACTCAAGAATGTTGATTCTTTTCCTGTATTGGGGGATACAAAACTGGATGCAGGACTAGAACTGCTGAGGAGAGGGGAGGGAAATCACTCACCCTGTGATTTCACACAGTTGCTGTGCTTCTGACACAGTCCTTCACTGTCAGGACATACTGCTGGCTAATGTCCAGCTTGCTATCTACCATAACCCCATGGTTTTTCTCAGAAGAGCTGCTCTTCAGTTATTTTCTAGTGTCATTGCAGGGCTTTCTTTCTTCTCAAGTACGGGATTTAGTGTTTATCCTTGATGAATTTCATAAGCTTCTTTTTGGCCCATTTCTTCAGCCTGTGTAAGTTCCTCATGTTCCCAAATGTATTGACAAGTCATATAGGTTGCCATGCAAGCTTGATGATCAACTCCTCCATGTCATAGCAGAAGCTATTATTAAAAAGGACAGAATAAAGTGCTGCAGTATTCCCCTTGTCACAAGCCTGCAATTAGAGTATGTCTGATTAACTGTTAACCGCTGAGTCTGATCATGCAACTGACTTTTAACTGATGGAGATTTGCATCCATTGAGACCGTAACATCCCAAATTGAATAGATTATTTTGGGAGAAAAGTGTCAGAAGCTTTTATAAAGTTGAGGTAAATGATATCCGCTGCTCTCCCCTCTTGTACAAATCCAAATTTTATTGTAGAAATCAATCAAATTAGTTGTGCTGACTGTCTCGTCTGTATGCTCAGAAATGTGCTCCAAGAAGCTCACTTCAGGATTTCCCCATGAAGTGCAATGAGACCGGAAGTCAACTAATTCCCCAAGTCATCTTTGCAGCCCTTACTAGTATGTCTCAACTCCAAATCAATTCTGACTGTCCAAACACTCTATCTACACTTCCTAAGTAGTGTTTCTAAACGTCTTGCTTCATAGCCTCTCCCTTCTGTATGCTGCCTTTTTTGCACTGGATCTTCTCCGTAAGACCAGTTTCACCTGGGCTGCTCATCTGATAATTCTAATTGTTTTTCTGAGTATTGAGATGAACCATTGTTGATCTTGGAGAATGCTGTCCTTAAAGACCTCTTATATTTCCTGAGCTTCTTCACCCCTCAAAGCTGCTCCCATGGTCACACACCTCTCAGTTCCCAGTTCCTTGCTCTTCTAAACTTAGAGTCTGTCCTCTGATAACTTTCCATCGTTATCCTTCCCATGATCTTAAATACCAGACTTTCCTGGTCACTATGGTCAATACTACTATCTGTGAATAGCAGATCCAGCTTTGCATCACCTGTTGTTGGCTCATCCACTACCAGTGTCAAGAAGTATGCCTGACAACTGTCTGGAAATCTTCTGGACTGCTTGTGTCCTGCTGTGTTTCCCACCCATGAGATAATCAGGGAGAGCAATGCCCTGCCATCCTCCCTACTCCCTCCCCTACACCATAGGAGTTGGGATCTGTTATCTGTTATCCAGTGATTTCCTTCAGTTGTTTAAAGGTTTTATCTGCCTTTTTCATCCTGATTTGCATGATCTGAAGCAAATACTCACCATGATACTGGGCATTCGTTAGAAGAGCTCTTTTGACATAGAAGGTCCTCTCATCTTCCCTGACTGTTTCTCCTGAAGAGCTTGCATCCATCCATTGCATCACTCCGATCTTGTGACTTTTACCACCATGTCTCCATTATTCCAATTATTTTATACTCTGGGGACTACATGTTGACCTCAAGTTCTTGCTAATTAATCTTTTGCTAGCAAGTAATTGGCACCCTTTGTTAATGGAAAAGGAAGTGAGGAAAAAAAACATAATGATCTGTTGGAAAAGACTGTTTCAGCCCATGAGAGAAGACTAACTGTGAAGAGTTGTATGGCGTTTTCTCTTTTGTAAGTTCCTGATACAATAATTAGAATCTTACTTTACTTTATTTGCAGGCTAGCAAACCTGAAAAAGTGTTGCCTGTCAATTCACTGAAGGTTTATCTTGGAGTGAAAAAGAAAATGAAGCCACCAACAAAGTAAGAATAGAAAATAAAAGAAGTTAAATACTGTGTGGTGAGGTACTGTAGTGTCCATGTTAAAGCAGAACATAAAACATTGTGGAACAGGAGAAAGTCAAGAAGCCAATTGAAGTATACTGTATTAAATTACCCTCCATAATATTATTTGTTCGAATGCTATCTCTGTTCTTGTGTTCCATGTTAACTCTTTTGTGCTAGGAAATTACTGTATTGATTGGCTTTTCTTAAGTGTATTATCTCTTGTAGATGTGTTTGCTGCTAGCTCGCTTAGTTTTGGAGTATGTGTACTGCATTTCATTGGTGGGCACACGCTGTATGCATGAAGGAAAAGAAGAGAAAACCAATTAGTCGTGGCCTTTAGTGGCAGTGCTTGTCGTTCAGCAGAGGATTTCATTTTTCAGGGGCCTTGTTATTTTGAAATTTCTCCTTCTAGATGAAGACTATGGTACCCTTTACAAACTTCAGTGGCTATGTCTCTGGAAAAGTGGAGTGAAAAATGACACCTGATTTTCTCAGATGTTTCTCGTTCTTTTTCCTTCAAAACCTTGAGACACTGAGACGATGTACATAAGATTCTACACCAAAGGGTCTAGCAGACTGTAGCCTTTAAGCAGATCTCCTTGAACTTTTCTTTTACAGCTGGCATATTGAAATGCCCCCAAAATTCTGTAAATTTCAGTGCTTAGTTATCTTGGGGAAAAAGTTGGTGGGAGTGGGTTTTGTGTTGGTTTGTTGGTTTTTGTTTTGTTTTGTTTTTGTTTTGTTTTGTTTTTTGTGGGGGGTGTTTTGGGGTGTTTGGTGGTTTGTATGTTTTTTTTTTTGATTTTGGTTTTTTTTTCTTTAATTTAATGCAGAATGAGTAGGTGAGTAGTCCAAAACAACGCAAAGGCTATGTAAATGGGTCTTTGCAGGTAGGTTATTTCCTTGAGGTTTGTTTTCAGTCAAACTATGTTCAAAATCAGACTTCACAGTCTGTTCTGGATCTCTAGGAATATCAGGGTTTCTTTTACCTCAGATGCTTTATTGTGGGCTCTTTATTGGACATGATCTTAGCAGTACTTCCAACAGCTTTCAGAATGTGTTGCTGCCAAAATGAGGCAAGTAGCCATAATCTCCAGGACTTGGCTATAAACTGTGGTCCTTAACAGAATGCTCATTACCTGTGATTCAGCTGTGAGAAAATGAGTGAAAGAAACCATCAAAACCTCAAAAGATTTGCAGTACATATTCAAACTTTGTAAAAACAAATAGATAAAAACCACTATATAATTAATTCCTACAGTTTCAGGAAAAGGTCCCTGTCTTGAGTTTCTGGAACTAATTTTTGAACATTTTTTTTTTCAGCTGGGGAATTGTAGTGTTTTCTGAAAAGCACCAGTGGTATGTAAACATGAAACACATATGATTGGTTTAACTTCAGTGTTTAATTTTTCCTGAAATGTTCAATGTCAAAATGAGAATATTCTAAAACTAGTGAACATTGTTTTGCTTAAATGTTGACTTTTTGGTCTGTTCTTCTCAATTACTTAAGCAATCACAGCTGATATGTTTTGGTAATATTCAGGAGGTTAGCTGTCTATCTCCTTTTTATGGCCATAAATCAGTTTTAAAATATGTCATTCAAAATTTATGAAGTCTGTGCTTTAAATTAGATGCATTGTCTTTAAATAGGGTAAAGTAATAGTTTGAGGTAATAATAATTCCTTATCTTTTTATGTCAGCATTCATAAATGAATGTAAGCACTATTTAAACTTGTTTAGAAATGTATTTTTTAATATCTTTAGCTGCAACATGTTTTTGTTGTTTTCCTTGTCAACTGTGTGTTGTGTTCTAGGCATATATGTTGTGATGGACAGGATGCACAGATGGACTGGATGATCAGCATTTTTACTGCAAAGGTACTAATCCATCCAAATACAAGAAATGCTGATTTCACTGCTGTTATGAAAATCCTGTTAAACAGTCAAATGTACTTGTTATAGATGCTCTATGGATAAAACTGTAATACCATTAAGATGTCTGGAGTACTCAATGTATTAATACTACAAAAAGATGGTCTTAGTCTTTGAAAACTATTGTTTACTTTTTCATATTAAATTCATATTGGATGTTAGAGCTTTGAGACTAAGGGAGGAGAGAACATTACGTTATATTCTGGCATCTTTTTTTTACTTCTGTATACTAGAGAAGCTGCTTGAAGAAAGACAACTCATTTCCTTTGCAGCAATAAACCTCTTCTGGGTGAAATTGTGGCTGACGACGCAAAGGATATGTCTGTCCTACAGTGCTTGCATGCTCTTTCTTTGGATGCTGCATGCAGGGCAGCAGGGTGCCCTGTTTAAACACGTAGTGGTGGGAACTAGCCTTGTTGAAGAGCTATGTCAACACAAGCGTATTTCTGTGGTATCCAGGTTAGCTTAGTTAATACTGGCAATTCACTGTGCTGGATTGTCACTGTCTGAAATTCAGTAATCTGCTTGTTACTAGTTTGTGAGTAAGGAGGTTGTGAGTTTGAATACCATGTAATACACCTTTGCCAGTGGAATTTAGTATTTTCATGATAGGAAGTGGGAGATGGAAATACAGGAAAAATTCAGTGTGGCATGAGACTGGAACAGATTTGAAGGTTTTGAAAGGATTTTGTACTTGCGTCAGATTTTTCTTGTCTTACCCATGACATTCATGGAACTTTGAGGGATGTCACTGTGAATAAACACCACTAGATTTATGATAACCTATGTGCTTTACATATTACATAAAGTGGGCTAGACACTGGACTGTTGCAGCGTGTACTTTGTAAAGACTTTCCAAAACATAATCTATATCTCTGACCTTCATAGATGGTAGTGCTAGAAGTATAATGCATACTTTGTAAGTAAGACTTCCAAATTTTTGCCTTATTCAGCTCCCTTAACTGAACTAACTATTGTAGTTTCTATGGAAACAGCCACCAGTCCTGGCATACATCTCATGGGCATAACATGAGCGGTGTCACAACAAATAAGCTCAGAGGTTATTGATATAGACTACTTAGAAATAACTCACACAAGCTTTGTAACTCTGTTGAAACCCTTCTGACATGAAATCACAAGGAAGGCAATCAATTATGATTCTGATCAGGTAATGTGGTATGTAGAACGTTCCTCTGACAATATAGATCAAAAACTGAGAGATGCAGATCAGTGTTTAGGAGATTTTCTTCTAACATAATTTCACATGTATTTTAAAAAAATATGAATTAATACTGCTTTGTGTTGTTGCTGTTATTACTAATTTTATTTTGAATACTTCATTCTCCCGAGGCTAATGATATGAATGAGGTACATTGGGAATTTATTTTGTTTTAATCAGCATTCTGGACAACAATTAAAGTTTTCAATCTTTAAATTATGTGAGAAATTAAAGTGAAGCTACTGAAAATGATTAGTGGAGCTAGTTAGCTGTATTGTTTTATTACAATGTACTGCGTAAAATATTTACAGTAAAAATCTGTCCTTGAGAATGCAATGGCTTACATTGCTAAAACTTAGTGTAAGATCTCCAAATGTTTTGTACCACAAAGCATCAGACAATTACTATCACTTTATCCCCTTTTTAAACGAGAAAACTGTAAATGTCAATTGAGGTTGTTATTTCTAGTTAGAATTTTCAAATCGAGGCCATCTTTAGGGAAGATAGCATTCTTCTACCTTATCCTTTATCACAGCATTTGAAAACAGAGAGACTGCAGGCAGCATGTTTCATTTATGCCAGTAGAATAGCAGAACTTTGCTTATAAATTGAAAAATACTGCAAAGAAGATTTTGTAGTATTAAGACATTTACATTAAATGATCCACTGCAAATAGGAGGGAGAAAAATCTCTAGATGCTCAAGCGGACCAAGATTTAATTCATAATAAATATCAGTAATATGGTACTGCTATCAGAAAAAGAAAGAGAAGAAAATAATAATGTTTATTCCTGTGGTATAAATAGTACCGTGAATCTAAATGGGAAAGTTGTAGGTACCACTGCAATAACATGAGTACTTTTGCTACAGAATGTCAAGGTAGCCCAGAGGTTATTCACCTTGTACTTCAAACTGTTAAATACTGCAAGGGCTTGAAGGAGATCCATTGTTTCTAGTAGTGCGATGCAAAGACAGTCTGAAAAGTGTGGCTGAAACTTGATTTTTAATTCTGTAATAGTTTTGTACAGAACTACTAACATACATAACATACAGTTGTAAAGAATTAATGGATATGAAGATGGACGCAATTGTATACTTCCAATTCCATTGCTTTTGATTGACTTGGGAGAGGCATACTCTATTACTATAAGGTGCAGTTGAGTGGATAGGTCAAAACAATGAATAAAAACATTTATTATGTGGCATAATACATTGCTAGTATTTCTGATATATTTTCCCAAAGTTCTATTATAAGAAATGTTACAGACATAAAAGAGAAATCAGGCTTCATAACTGAGAGGGATAGTTTCTTTAAGCTTGCTGAAAATTAAGGGAGGCAATTTCATTCAGTTGCTCACTTAAGTTTCTCAGTCTCTTTCTGAATCACATCTGTTTCTTATATCTTAGAATCATAGAATCGTTTTAGTTGGAAGGGACCTTTAAAGATCATCTAGTCCTAGTCCCCTGCAATGAACAGAGACATTTACAGCTAGGTCAGGTTGCTCAGAGCCGTATCCAGCCTGACCTTGAATGTCTCCAGGGATGAGGCATCTACCACCTCTCTGGGTAACCTGTTACAGTGCTTCACTACTCTCATCTTGATACACAGTAAATTGTTTTTGGTTGGCAAGAGCTACTCTTCCAAATAAAACATGTTTTATTGGAAGAAAAATGAATGTTCTTAATGTTCACTGGGGAAAGCTCTTACAACAGTCTTTTGTATCACCCAGGTCAACACCTTGTATATGGTTGCACTTTTTGTTTGGAAATATTTCTCAATATTAAGTTATGGTTGCTATATTGTTTATCTTTTTATTGAGTCTTCTTTGAAATGTTCAGATAATGATTTTTATCTTTCTCTCTTTTCCCAGTCGTGTTTCCCTCAGAATAAAGTTGCATACTTTGGGGTTCTCCCCAAAATGGGCCTGTTTCAGTAGAGACAAAGAATATTATTGAAACCAGATCTGTTTATATGTAGATTATGTTACTTGGGGCATTCAGAATGTCAAGCAATTTAATTCTGGATAAACACATGCTGTTATTGTAGAATAAGCAATAATTTTCTCCTAAATTATTAATATAACTTTTTAAACACTTGAAAAATTGCGATAGTTTTATTTCAAAAACTTTTATTAGCTCTTTGAAAGCAGACTTTTGTGGATTTTGGAAGTTTTGGGTCAGATGTATGGATTTGTCTTGCATGAGGCTATTTTCTATTATTAATAGGTAATTGTATTGATATATAGTGTGGAGGGAAGATGAAAATGCATGAAATTTGCATAGACACATTTTGATTCTGTTCACTCAGTATTGTGCAGCATTTATGAACGATTAATGTAATTTTAAGCACCATACTGTTTTCCCCCTTCTTCAAGAGCAAAACATAGTTTGGTGCAGTAGATAGCTTTTCCAAGACAATTTTAGATACATAAGAATGTTGCGTCTTTATGAAATTGCACTCCAAAAATAAGGATTTTTTTTTGTTCTTCAGCATGCCAATATATGGCCGCCTGCTGGAAAAGCAAGAAAACAGTCTATAACTAAAAGTCCAAAGATTGGAGGTTTACAGCTAATTCCCATTCAACAGGAGAACACCACTTGTAAAATCAGAGGGAGTACAGAAGTAAGTAGGGTTTAAACTTGATGTGGAAGTTCTAATGACAATGCTGTACTTCTAAATAGTCCAGTAATAATCAACTCTTTAGAGTTGGATAAATGGAAAATGCAAGTACTCCTATTGTTAAAGTCCTTTTCATTGTTTAGCCATTAAAGGAATAGTTAGGACAATTTAATGCAAAAACAAAGCAACTCTATTGTGACCTTATCTTGTGTCAGCAATTTGTCTGTTCAATAAATCAATAGTGGATTTTTATTTGTTGAGCAAGGATTGCTTATTAGAAGTAAATAAGACTACTACACGTTACTACGATTATATTTTAATAAGGTCCTTGAAAACTGTCCAGCATATGTATTTTAGCATATCTTTTCTTCTCTCCAAAGTAACTGTTCAGTATTAGTTTCTTCTCTCTGAATATAATGGAAAAGCTCAGCAGCAACTAATTGTGATACATTTTAAGTTGTAATATTTTTAGTCTCAAAGAACAAGGTCAGGGTTTAATTACAACTCTTTGCGGAGACTAACTTCAGTGTCACTGCACTGTATGCACTAACGGTATGTCTCAACCTTATTGTACCAGCTTAAGACGAATTTCCAGCATCCACATAGAGGTACTGGTGTTTTTGGGAGCAATTATGTTCCTTACTTCCAGCTGAGAAGAAGCAGTGGTAGTGGAGACATTGATCTGCTTGGGGAAAAATGGTGATAAATAATTTCAATTCTGAAGAGGAAGAGTGTAGAATAACAGCTTGGACCTTTGACTGGATGCAATATTATGTCTTGCATGCTTAAGAAGGTTTTGAAGGGAGATGGAGATAGATGATATGGAATGTGTTATCACCATTTAGAGACAGTGTTTCAGGCAGAAATGGCTAAAGTTGACTCAGTCCCATAACGAACCAAATGCAAGAGTAGAGGTAGTACATCACCTACAAGCAATTCCATTTTTGTCTTCTTCTGTTATGCTTTCTTCAAGCACTTCTGATCTTCCTCAGCGAAGGATTAGCATACAGTATGAATGCAGTTATCATTTTCCTCTTTTGCTTATGTTGTCCTTTCATTTTTAGGCTTTTTCTCAGAAAATACTTTTTGCAACTCTTTAATAAGTTCCTTTTAATATTCACATTTTTAAACATTCTTTTAATGAAAGCAAAATACAAGTCTTGTCATTCAAAAAACTTCATAGCCCTTAGGTATGATTTTTAATTTTCCTGTATTCTTGATTCTGGGTGTACAGGGGATGCTCCAAAAGTAATGCCTCCTCTTTTTAGTATGTTGGCCCGTAATGTCAGAGGCGGATGTTGGTGGTATGGCTGTAGAGGTTGAACCTTCCCGCCAGTATTCCATTACATTTTGTTGCTGTGCAACAGATGGCAGCAGAGGGGAAGTCTGACAAAATGGTGTCTGACATGGAAGTGCATATGAAGCGAAGTGTGGAACTGGATCACTTCATGCAGGAAAAAATGGCACCCACTGACATTCATCAATGCTTGCTGAATGTTTATGGAGACCAAACAGTGGATGTCAGCACAGTGAGGCAGTGGGTGGTGCATTTCAGCATTGGTGACAGCATCAGTGGGTCATCTCTTCCAGTGCAACGGAGCACAGGATGCAGGCTCTTTTTCGTCACTGGCAAAAATGGCTAATGGTGGTGACTGTGTTGAAAAAGTGTTTTGTATCTGAGAATTCACTCTATTGCATAGTGTTATTGTACTCTTTGCATCTGTAGTAGTTTCCATGGAAATAAATAGGAAGCATTATTTTCAGAGCAACCTACATACATTAGAAATCTGCAGTATGCTCTTGGAGACATGTATGAATTCAGACCTGCTAAGACAGAAGTTTTATTGGATTTAGAGCTTCAGTATTTTAAATCCTTAATACCTTACAGTACCATCAAGATTTTTTTGAGTTTTGAGGATGTGCTTCATTAGCAAGGTCTACAATATTTTTGTACACCGCAGCTCAAAAGATGTCTGCATTTAATTTTGAAAATACAACATCTGAGTCTTCATTGTTTGTCACATGACTACATCTTAACAAGGTTTATGCAAAGGGTATTCGCATACTTTAAAAAGAGTAACACCAAATGATATTATGGGAAATAAAAACTGACACTTTTTTTCATGGAATGTCAGAATTGGAATGAATAGTAAAAGACTGGTAGAAAGTGAGTATATGATGTGATTAATTAAGGAGAAATACTGCACAGCAGTGTAGTTTGTGAACTGATCCATTTGTAGACCACAACTTCATTATTCCCACAGATTTGTAGTACTTCAACAAAAAAAATACCCTCATTTTAAAGCATTAGAGATTAATAACAGAAGCAAACATTTTCTGAAGTATGCTGGTTTATGAAAAATGGAGGTCTGCTTACAGAACTATGTATAAACTTGCAGTGGAAATGTGATCAAATTTGTCTTCTTATAGGCAGGAAAAGTGACCAAAAGTTTTCTAGACAGCTAAGAAAGAGTGATGTCTTTGTGATGTAAAGATGGATGCAAAAAAAAAAACCAAAACAAACAAACAAAAAAAAAACAGTTATCCAGAAACCAACAAGTTTAAAATCAATGTTCTGATGCGAAAAAGGCCGGATATATTTTTTTCTTCATTGATATTTGTTGAAAGTAGTTTTCTTGTGTTCTAACAGCATAAATATGTAATGCAGAACATTTAAAAACACTTGAATAACTAAGAACTTTCCAAATAGCAATTAGAACAGAAGATTTCTATTTTTTTCTGTACCACTTGTTGCATACATAGAAAACAGTGCATATAAAATATACTTATTTCTCATATGGAATAATTTAGCTGAAATAGAAGTAACAGCTGTTATTTAACATCTGCAGTAAGTCAGTATAGCTTTGTTTCAAACTTCATGTACGTTGAGATATGAAGAAAAACTTTCTTTCCGACTTGAAATATTATACCTGTGTAATGATTTGAAAGAAACAGGATTTCACAGGGCTAATTTATATGAATAGAATTGCTCCATATCTTTTGCTGGTGATGTGCAGAAAATGGAAGAATGTAGTGTATATTATTATCAGTTCATTATTTGATTCGGGGTCTGACATTTAGAGGTAAAACATCTTCTAACTTGAAATTGTTTTTTACATTAGGAATTGTTGGGAGAAGAGTATGGAATACAGCAGTATAATTTTTAGCATGTGACTAACAGTGAGCTGGGGATCTAGCTACTACAAAATGATATTATTAAGAAATATGGCAATTTTTTTCATAAATCATTCTGTAAGCAAAGGTGCTAGTTTTACTGTTAGTACTCTAATTTGAGTGACATAATTACACTCCATCAGTTTAATATTTTTACAACAGGTTTATCTGGGAATTAAGTTTCCTTTATATACTGGCTATACATTGAAAGCTCTAAATGCTGACTCTGCATTAATGGTCTACCTGCTAATATACAAGACTATTTCAGAAAAGTAGGCATTCTTTAAATTTGAGAGCTGTGTTTGCTCTGTTCATACTTACATTATATAAAGCTGTTTTGGGAAACAGGTTTTTTCTTGTCTATTTTGTTGTTTTTAATAAGGAAAGAAGGGGGGGGGCTGCTATATCCACATTAGGAGGAAAATGATAATAATTTCAGAAGTAGTATTTTTCTTCTCAGAAAAAGCAAAGCTAAAATATGAAGTACAAAAATCTTTAAATAGAAGATTGTTGATCCTGATTGAATTTCAAGACCAATTTATATCTCAGTTTGCTGACTAACAGTAGGTAGCTTGAATTGTGAATTGCTGTGTACTACCTTTCAGAAAACTGTAACACATTTCACACATCTTACATTTCACGTTTGTGTATATTATTACAGATATTCCTTCTATTATTATTTTATTAATTAAAATTGAATGACTGTCAGATTCTAATCGCACTGTTTCCTTGTTCATGCAAGCTTTGAAAATATTTTAGATGGAAAATGATAGCTTTTTCAGATATTTGGCAGGACAGAACTCCCTGCATTCATGAGTCATTGTGACCATTTCTCAGGTGCCTTGAACTTTTTTTTCACTGAATATCGACAAACATATTAAATATCAGGATACTTTTTGCAGGCCTAGATGGTAGCAGGTGATTTTCAATTGATAATTATTGCTGATGTCAGTAAAATTTAACAGTTTTCAGGCAAGCTAAAGATCTACTCTGTAGCAGTATGAACTCGTATCATTGTTCATGGAGTGAATTTTTTTTTTTGGCTGTCTTGTTATAAATGGATAATTTTCATTCTTCATGAATGGAAGTAAAAATATAATCCTCCATAATCCTAAAAATATATGAAAAAAAAAAACAAACAAATTTAGCTGCTCTTTTAAAGATGGATTTATAGCATCCAAGTATTTGTTTGAATGGATGCTTGCTCAGGAGAAATTTCAAGACTGCACAAATATAGACTACGTTGTATAGCTTAGATCTTTCTTTTCAATGGGAAAGTTAATACTATCTTCCTTCTCACACTACTACTACCTAATTTGCTGTATCAACGCTCATTTGCTGTCGTCATGAAGAAGCAAATGTAACTTTAAAACAAATAAGACAAATGGTAGAGGAATTTATTTTAGGCAGATCCTTCCATATGTGGAAGTTGTAGAGGAAAATGAGGTCTTGAAATTTTTTTGCTTTCATGTATGACATCTTTGACTGCTAAAAGACACTCAAAGCCGAGAAGGACTTTTTTTCTTTGTCTTTCTTGTATGGCAGTTATTCTGTTTGGTTGGATTTTTTGTAGAGTTGTTCATGCATGAGCAAATTGTCTCATGCATGAATCTTGACACCTTATATATGCTAAAGCAGCCATGAAAAAAGTATTCAAATTCTAGAGGGGAAGCTAGTTTAGATACATCTACATGAGTATCTCAGTTAGGATCAGGAGTGCACTTTAGAAGCAAATCTTGCTTTGTTGTTGTTCCCATTTACTGTGTTTTGCTTTGAATTGTGGTTCTGGAGCATGTAAACTTGGACTGCTTTTGGATGAAACTGAAGCAGATGTGTTCTGCAAGAGCATACCTAATGCACAAATCAGACCTTCTGCCGGTAGGAGAAAGCTAAGGCTCATGTAAAGAGTACTTTAAAAACAAACAAACAAACAAACTTGAAATAGTGTGAATGTCAAGTTCTCAGCACTCTTTTACTGTACAAGTCTACTCCTAATGGGCTACAATACCTGTGAATTTAGCTGTAGCATTTAATTTCCCTTTCATTTCTGACAACTTCAGGTCCTGAATACAGCCCACCAGTATAGAACACCTGTATTGCCATCGGTTTGCTCTTTGAGTTACCAATACGGTAATTAAAATTGCAAGTCAAAATTCGAAAAAGGAGTCTTGTAACTTGCCAAGTACTACTGAACAGCTGCTGAAAATGTTTGTGTGTAATGTATATTTATATAATGTAAATGTTTATGCAAAACTACATTTTGTACATTCATTTATTTCAGGCATTAAGTTATCAAAATTGAGACAATTTCAGTAATATTTGTTTGGAGAAATTGTGAAGAGTATATGGATTTGCTGTAAAAAAACTAACATTAATCTGCTGTGGTAGAGTGAAAAATAAAATCATGACTGTGAAAATGTATGAAAACTAATGTCTTCAATTCACTGTCATGCATTTAATTGGAAGATTTATGTAATTTTCTGAAGTGTCACTAATTGAGAAAATATGATCACTAAAAATGCTTACAAAATGGTAAAAGCACAAATTGTGGAAATCTAGAACGATTAACTATGCTATCTCAGCTCTTGAGTAAAATTGATTACTCCTTAAAATGTTATGTGAATCCAAAGAGCAAAAATTGCAATCCAAATATTATTGAACATTGTGTTGATGTGAATAATCTTATTTATCCTTACTTGTTTGCTCAGGATATACAATTGGGATTGAGGAAACCAAAACTTGATGAGCATAATGAAAATGACTTACTGGAAGAAAGAAAAAACTTGAAACAAAAAGCATCTATTGTGGCACAATGTTTGGAACGCAAAGAAGAGAAAGTGCGAAATCACTCGAAAACACATCGGAGCTTTATCTCTGTTGAGGACGTAGGTGTGGGTATGACTGACTTAAGCCAAAGACCTCATAAGCCACTGAAAAAATACAAGAACAAAACAAACAAAACTACATTGGAACTAGATAACAAGTTGCCATCAAATGTAATTCAGGAACTAAATACAGTGCTGCAGAAAAACAGAGTGCTTCATGATGAAACATCCAGCTGATGTCCGAAGTCTGATGTTTAGAATATACATATTTTCTGGGCAAATGTATAATTTTTTGGTGTGTGTAGTTTGTACAGTAAAGAGAAAATTTGTTTATATACGCCTGTTGAATTTATATATGGATATACTGTGATATAATTTAAGATTGAACTGAGAGAACTGATTATGCAAAAGTCTCAAACTTTGGAAGTTTTGTTATGCAGTACAATGGCACCTGGGTTTTGTCTAGTATTTTTTTTGTTGCAGAACAAGAGTTCTAAGCAGTATCAAATGCTTTTGCTCTGATTATACTCTGTACCATCCTGTAAGTACTGCAGAAAGATTTTGAAATGAAGTTATATACTGAAATCCGTGCTGTTGACCTGCAATATTTTTAACTGTCTAACACTATAAAAATGAGTAACATCTGCTTCGAAGAGTGATTTTTGCATATATATATATATATATATTTAATTTAACAATACAATGATTATGTTTCCATAGGTTCCTCCTCTGACAGTGTGGCATGTCAGAGAATTGAAATGGAGAGGGTTACAATAAATAAGACAATGCATTACTTTTTGTATCTCAAAACTGTGTCTATATGGTTTACGTCTGACTATGATATTTTTGAGAATGCTTTATGTTGCTACTGAATTTCATCTCATATATAATCATTACATCCTCTTTCTGGTAGTCACAGGTGCCATAACATTTCTCACATCAATTACTTCTATTCTTGTTTGCGTTGAGAAGCTTAATTGGAAAAATAATTTGTTGTAAGAAATTAGTCAAATTACTCAAACAATGTATCTGGAAAATCTGCTAGTTAGTATGGCAAAAGTACTTACCAGAGATCAAAACCAAATGTTGTATAGTGTTTTTTATTTATTCTTCTGGCACATAGCACTGAGAAAGCAAGTTCTGTCTTTCAGATTTTGCACTTACTACATTTGACCAGTTGTTAAATCTGAAATGAGGTTGTACGTTTTAATTTTCCCAATGCACTATTGACTGTTTTGCTACTTTTAATTTGTAATTAAGCCTCTTTTAATCGTTGAGGTCCTGGCTCAAGAAAACACGTAAGCCAGAACTTAAATTGTATTGACAAAAGCCTGTGCTTGATGTTAATACGCACATTCCCAAATGCCGATTTGAATCAGGGCCTGTTGCCATTGAGGGAAGTTACTTTACTTTCTGTCTGAGGCTGGACCTGAATGTACTGTTTACAGTTGTATTTTTATTTGCAAATATTTTTCAGTATTGAGTTGTGGTTGCTGTATTGCTTATCTTTTTGTTGGGTTCTTCAAAATGACATTCACCTCACTGCTGAAAGCCTCATGCATCATTTAAGCCCTACACTAATGGAATAAATGGAGCAATCGAAGGGTTTTGTGCATTGGAATGAAAATGTCTGTGAAGAGAATGTTTTCTGTATTTTTATTGGATCTGAGGTCTACAGAAACATTTGTTCTACTTCAGAAGCAGACCTCAGATAAGTATCTGTATGGCTGCTGTTAAAGGGCCCTGAAAATCAAGAAGAAAAGATGTTTACTAAAATAAGTTTAAATGTTTGCTTTTCAATTACAGCTATGCTATCTTTAAGACTGTTGAATCCTCAGTGGAAACATTGTTTTAGTAGCTCCTAGATGTATTTGGCTTTGTATGTGTATCTGCACATAAACTCCTGCTATATATTTATATGTGTGCATAGGTACATATCCACAGAGGCATGCTGAATATTGACAGTGCTTACCTAAGGAATGTTTCTTTGGGAAAGTAGATATAAAATTTGCAAGGGATTATTTCAAATAGCAAACAAAGTTTTGCACCAATTATCTGACATATTCTTGCACTACACATTTCAGACTGATCTAAGACATGCAAGAATAGATGTTTTGTTGCAATACCTTGATGGCTGCTGATGTTTTATTGTTCTTGTGTCACGGAGTGTAATGGTAAAGTAAGTGTAATGTTCGGAAAATATATGATAATTATTTGAAGAAATGCTCTTTCTGTAAAATAGGTGATAATAAAAATGGTTTGGTTTCTTTAAAAAAAAAAAAAGTGTGTTTCTATACAAAGGCAATTGAATAGCCTAATGAGTGTTTACTTTCTGATCTGCAGAATGAGGTTAAATGAGGCACAGATTTTGTCCATTCTGTAACAGTGGGAAGGCTAGGATTAAAGCCTCAGTAAATCTCAGCTTTAGCATTACTTTGTTAGACTTCTGCAGACACTGTAAGTGTAAAGCTGGCAAGTAAACATGTTCTGCATTGTTTGTTTTAATATCAGCTATTATTAATATTAATTTAATATCAGCTACTAAAGAGCTGTTTCACTTACTTTTGTGCCTCGGCAGAGACTCTTTTAGTGTGGGGTCTGTTTGACCAGCTGAAATATACAGAGAAATTTGTTCATATCCCAGAAGACTCCTTTAGTTAGGGGATAGGGTTTGGCCATATCTTTGATTTAGTTTTTTTGTTTGTTTGTTTCTTCATTGTGTAGAGATCTGGGTTGCTGTGCCTGAAGTGTGTTGCAGGGATTCCATGGGCTCTGTCTTCCCTACAGCAGCCCTCCTGTTGTCTCTTTCTCTGTTGCATATGGAGGTTGTTTTCAGCTGTCCTGATATAGATTTATCAGAGAATAAAAGTTACTCGCTTCTGGGATTCTTTTCTTCCCTGACACAGTGCTGGCACAGTTTGTGTTCCTGAGTGCTGCCACGTTACTGCCAGCCCCATGTACTAAGTTCCAGGTTAAGGAGTTGGGGAAAAAACCTTCCCTGCTCAGTTGTGGATGGGTGGCGGTGCCAGCTGGAGTCAGGCGGTAATGGGTATGCACTTCACTGACTGAGAGACTTTCTTATGAGCCTTCCCTGTCATGTCACCTTTCTGATTATTAAACCCTGTTCTCTTATGCAAGCTGTTTTACTGTGAGAGAATCAGTTTTCAGACTGTTGCTGGCATCTGAATTAGAAGAACTTCATGTTGTGCTTGAGTCCCAGTGGAAACTGAATTAAAAAAAATCTCAAGTACTGACTGTGAGCACAGCATGCTCAAAAAATTACATTGGATTTAGGCTACTTAAGGCAAATCTGTGGTTTCAATAAATTGCATTGGAAAACCTGAACTGTGTGTGTCTGAGGGAGAAACAGATTACCTTGATGAATGGATAGAATGTATTCCAAGTTGCATTGCTTGGAAAAAAATTTATACTGACTTGTAAAGCTAAGTCTATTGCAGCAAGATTGGTCAAGGAGATAAGCTAAGATTGGATACGGGTAAGCATTCAGAATGCTTAAATATGATCTGTTCAGTATTCCTTCTTCTTGACCCATTAGAAATATTCTCTGTACTGTCAAAAAATATTTGCCGAACTCAAAGTTTTTTGAGTCTAGTTTGTTCTCTGAAAACTGAAAGGGGGGGGAAGGGGAGGGAGGTAGAGAGTTTGCAGAGAGGAAACTGCAGTCTTCTTCATGGTTCACACTAGATTTTGGTTTTGTACCTCTTTACTTGTAATTCCACTGCAAAAGGGATTCATCTATAGCTCAGTTACGAAAAAGTCTTGCTATTTCAGTCCTTACCATTGCTGTGACTAAGTATATGATTATAGTTTTTTCTGAAATTTATTTAATAACATTCATGTTAAGCTTTGCTGCTTGTTTTACTGGAAAATCATGACAATCTATGCTAGGAGGAACAAAGATGTGGATGTTCATGTCATTTGTAGTAAACAAATGTCTATCTTTGTTCTTACACTTCAGTTCTGATCTTTTAGGGAGCTTCAGTACTTGCCTAGCTCAACTGACTTTAAGTGCTTCATGGTTTTTGACCCTATTCTGTGTTGTAGACAATGGGACATCCTGACATTTAGGTTGGCTTCAGCACACACTCCTATTCTGCTCATTAACTAGATATACTAGATATATTCTTGTTCTGCTTTTCTAATTTGTGACTCAAACTTAGCCATATTTTCTGTTTAGATCCCATGACATCTCTGGCTATTGACTCTGACTTGATTTGCAGATGCTGTGTGTTATGGTCAAGCCCATTTGATTAATCTTGCCTTAACATTTATCTTATGTTTTGGTAGAGATCTTCTCAGCCTTTCCCAGTTGAGAAAGGGATATCACTGAACTGGGCAACAGAGAAACAGGTTTAGTGGTGGACTCAGAGGTGTTACATATAGACATATAGTTCTGTAACCCATTTCTGCAAATTTTGCCATCCAGAGGGACCTTGATAAACTCAAAAGGTGGGCCCATGTGAACCTAATGAGGTTCAACACAGCAAAGTGCAAGTTCTTGCACTTGGGTCAAAATAATCCCAGATATGTATACAGACTGGGAGAAGAGATCCTTGAGAGTAGCCCAGCTGAGGAAGACCTGGGGGTCCTCGTGGACAAAAAACTGAACACGAGCCAGCAGTGTGCTCTTGCAGCTCGGAAGGCCAACGGTATCCTGGGCTCCATCAGGAGAGGGGTGGCCAGCAGGGACAGGGAAGTGATTGTCCCTCTCTACTCTGCCCTTGTGAGGCCCCATCTGGAGTACTGTGACCAGGTCTGGAGCCCCCAACACAGGAAAGAGGTGGAACTGTTGGAGAGGGTTCAGAGGAGGGCCACAAAGATGATCAGAGGGCTGGAGCACCTCCCCTACGAGGACAGGCTGAGGGAGCTGGGCTTGTTAAGTCTGGAGAAGAGAAGGTTGGATGGGACCTTGGGCAACCAGAGCTTGTATTAGATTTGGAGGTTGGCAGCCCTGCCTGTGGTGAAGGGGTTGGAACTTGATGATCCCTGGGGTCCCTTCCAAACCCTATGATTCTGTGAAATGCCCCTGAAGTTCAGCATATTTACATATATAGTCCACAGCAAATCAGAAAACAATCTAAAGCAAATGTACTGTTTGCCTTTTGAAGTTATTTTAGTTCAGTGACTTAATGATCCTATAATGTGTGTTGTGCTTGATAATAAAGAATGCAATTTCTTGCAAATTATACCTTTGGTTACATAAACAGGAAAGCTTTTTCTTTCAAAACATAATTAGCATTGGCTTGTCCAGTACTGCAGAATACTTAAGAGCTAATAGCTCAGGATAAATTGAGGTTTGCTGTGTGTACGAGTTTTATAACTTGTCATTTTCTCTCCTATCTACATTTCCAATGTGTTCCATTTAAAAGTTAATGTGTTTGTATTTGACTAGTTTTGTTTTATATGTCTGTTCAAATTACAGCGTGATTGAAATATAATTTCTTCAAACAGGCTTTAGTCATTAGCATTTAGCTTTACTGCGCCATAGCTGTTTACACTTGTGATTGGTGTCCTGCACTTAACTTTCTTTTCAGGTGTATTTATTTATTTATTTGGTAGCTGTTTACTCATTCAGCTACATTGGAACTGTTTGAGCTCATTGGATGATAAATAGCATAAATTGCATATAATAATCCCAAGGTCTTCCTAGACTGTTACAGGTAGAACAGGTGTTATAGGTGCTTACACTTGAGATTCCTCACAGGATTTTCTTCCAGCTGAAACCAAGTTTTCTAGGATATTACACAACTTTCATGTAGGCAGATATCAGTCTTGGTTAAATTGCTGACTGAAACAACAGATCATTTTATCCATACCCTGGAGCTTGTTAGCTTAATCCCCTTTTTGTCATGTTTTGTTCTAGTATAGGACAGCTTAGAAAGGTAAATTACTTTTTAAATGTTGGCATAGGATCTGTTCTAAGAACTTTATCACTAGTGTGCAGAAAAATGAAATCTGCAAAATAGCAAAAAATCTCACCATTTGCTTAAAAAACTTTCTTTTTACTCAAAATCTCACCGTTAGCTTAAAGTTCTTATTCAAACAGCAAAACAGAAGTAAATTCAGATTTATTGTTTTCTTTCCTCCCAGCTTTTAAAGAAAACTTACTAGCTTGAGCTTTCCATAAATTTTCAATATTAGAAACTGAGTTTCACTTAAAAAGTTTATCTTGAAGGCTTGAATCTTGACGGAGAGAAATTAATAATTGTAAAATATTTTTTAAAGACCTTTTGTTAAAGGCTTGCTTTCCTACAAGCTGTACATCATAGCAGCATTAATTTCAGTTCTCTCTAACCTGCAGTTCTGTAATGAATACATGATAATTGTTCATTTTCCAAATGCCAGTCACAAAAGAAGATTCAAAAGTTTCCCATATATGACTAAATTCATAAAAAATGCAAATTTAGGATACTAACCTTTTATTATCAGAATTTGTCAAAACATCTTGACAGCATTAGGCAAGATTATTTCTGTTGAAATTCAACAGAATTGTTGAAATTCTCGCTCACTTGAATAATAAAACCTTGATTTGTTATGGCCATTGATGAGTAAGTTGTTACAGGGAATCTTACATTACTGCAATTACCTGTTAATTTATCTCTTGTTGAGTCTCTTGTGGCCATCTCCTCTTTCTTATAATTCCTTTGTTTTTTTAAAAAAAGTCATTATTTAAATTTTCTAATGTACTATAGTCCAAACTTGGGCCTTGAAAGTGGTGTGTATCTGGTCATGCATTATTTACTGTTAATTACTTCTCTTCTGTAGCTTTTAGAAATGTAGGACTAAACTAAACTGCAGAGTTCTACAATTAGTCTGGCATGCCTAGAATACACAGGAAAAGAGGTGAAACCTCTTGCTTTATAAAGGACAAAGTGGTTTTCCAAATTTGAGCATATCCTCTGGTCTTTACCTGAGACTTTGCATTCCAGAGGAGTATCAAAAGCTTAGCTTAGATGTAAATGGTCTTCATTCAAGTGACTGTTTATTGTCATGCTGTACAATAAGCAATAGAGGAAACTGATGAATTCTAAAGATAAGCACCACTTATTTGGAACTCACCTAATCTCTTTCTTTGATATATTCTTCAGTTAGCAGCCAAAATTTAGATGGAGAACGTTTATAACCAGCTTTTAGTCAACTGTACCAGAGTACTGGGGTGTGAATGTTCTTTTCAGATATTTAACTTAAACAGAATATTCCTCTTCAATGGTAGTGGAGGTTTCATGTGGCTTGGTTTTCTTGCCATATCAAACCTTGAAATTCGTGCAACACGCTATTGGATCTCTGGTAAATGCTATGTAACCAACACAAAAACAAAAAAAGGAAATAATAATTAAAGCATGCAGTCTGTAGTATCTCTCATTTCTCACTGATCATTAACCTTGTTTGATAATGCACTTACATTACTTCGGTTTTCATAGTAAATCTTTTTTAGTAATGAAAAACGTAAAATAAAAAGTAATTCGGAGATGTTGTACAAATAAATGAACTAATTATTTCATTCAGGTTTTCCTTCTCAAGTTTTTCTTTTGTCTTTTTAAACAGACGTTTTAATAGACAA
Organism: Penelope pileata; assembly: GCA_013396635.1. NCBI lineage: Eukaryota > Metazoa > Chordata > Aves > Galliformes > Cracidae > Penelope > Penelope pileata. The sequence continues at coordinate 98,974 of WBMW01006293.1, read as the reverse complement.
GTACAGCATGCAATTTTTTTTTGATTGCCCCATAAGTAAAAGCAGTAGGTAGACATGAAATGTTGTTGTAGATAACTTACTTGACTCTTACTGGTACCTGCTTCCTCGCTACTTTTGAAGGTACATTTTTGTTATTTGTCAGGTGAAGATAGTGGTCAAATTGTTTTGCATTCATGCTCCCATTTTCTTTCTGACCACCTATGATGAGAACTTTATTTAACCTTGCCTGTTATCAGCAGTTCAGAGCTGAAAAATATGCACTAAAAATTAAAGGCAGGCCAGACACCTTGTTGCCTGCAAAAGTGCAGTATGTTGCACATTCTAATAAATCTTGTCAGCTTTATGGATATTGCTGCCCCCCCTTTCTATTCCCTACTGTATCATTAGCGAGAAGAACACACAAAAGTCTATCCCAGCCTCATGGCCATACAGAACACTATCATAAAATGACAAATTTCTTTTTGTTTTTTGAGTTATTTTTTCACAATTAATAAACTGTGAAAAGAAATTGCTCAGTAAACAGATACGTAGCTGTATTTATGATTAGATCTTCACTGAAGGGCCAGTGTGCATAGAATCATAAAATCCTTAGAGTTGGAAGGGACCTTTAAGGGTCATCTAGTCCAACTCCCTTGCAATGTACAGGGACATCTACAGCTACATCAGGTTGCTCAGAGCTTGGTCCAGTCTGACCTTGAATGTCTCCAGGGATGGGGCTTTTACCACCTCTCTGGGCAACCTGTTCCAGTGCTTCACCACCCTTACTGTAAAACACCTTTTCCTTAAATCTAACCTAAATTTCCTCTCTTTCAGTTTAAAGCCATTCCCCCTTGTCCTATCACCACAAACCCTGCTAAAGAGTCTGTCTCCCTCTTTCTTATAGCTCCCCTTTAGATATTGAAAGGCAGCTATCAGATCACCTCGGAGCCTTCTCTCCTCCAGGCTGAATAGCCCCAGCTCTCTCAGCCTGTCTTCATAGGGGAGGTGTTGCATCCCCTGGGTCATTTTTGTGGCCCTCCTCTGGATGTGCTCCAACACGTCCATGTCTCTCCTGTGCTGAGGACTCCACATCTGGATGCAGTACTTCCAGGTGAGGTCTCACCAGCGCAGAGTAGAGGGACAGGATCACCTCCCTCGACCTAATGGCCATGCTTCTTTGGATGCAGCCCAGAATTCTGTTAGCTTTGTGGGCTGTGAGGGCACATTGCTGACTCATGTCCAACTTGCCATCTACCAGTACCCCCAAGTCCTTTTCAGCAGGGCTGTGCTCTATCCTTTCCTCCCCCAGCTTGTATTGATAGCAGGGGTTACCACAGTCCAGGTGCAAGACCTTGCACTTGGATTTGTTGAACCTCATGAGGTTCTCCTGTGCCCACTGCTCAAGCCTATCTGGGTCTCTCTGGATAGCATCCGGTCCCTCAAGCATGTCAACTACACCACACAGCTTGGTATCATCTGCAAACTTGCTGAGGGTGCACTCGATCTCACTGTCAATGTCATTGATGAAGATATTGAAGAGTATCGGTCCCAGCACTGACCCCTGAGGGACACCACTCGTCACCAATCTCCATCCAGATATTACGACACTGACCACCACTCTCTGGGTTCAACCCTGCAGTTCCTCGTCCATCAAACAGACCACTCATCAAATGCATATCTTTCCAGTTTGGAGAGAAGGATGTGGTGAGGGACCGTGTCAAAGGCCTTGCTGAAGTCCGGGTAGATTTCATCAGTGGCTCTTCCCTTGTCCATTGATGCAGTCACGCCATCATGGAAGGCCATGAGGTTGGTCAGGCAGGACTTGCCCTTGGTGAAGCTGTGCTAGTTGTATCACCTCCCTCTCTTCCACGTGCCTATCTAGATTGCACGTGCTATCTAGATGCTATGCACATGCTATCTAGATTGCAGAAATCAATTCCTCCTAAACTTTTTTTTTAACTATAAAAATAAAATGTCTGCTAGGCCAATGGGAGGAAAAAAATCTGACTATGATTACAAGCAAAATTATGTAGGCTTTGCTCTGCATAAAAAGATCTTGTTAACAGTCTTATTTATATTTTCAATTTTCAGACAATAATTTTTGCTTTGTTTAGAGGCTAAAGTAAGTATCTGATTTAATAACAGCTTCTGAACTACTGTGTACACGAGAAACTGTTTTCTTTTCCAGAAAAAGAACTTTGCCATATGTTTCCTGGAACAAAGTGGTATCTAGATTTATAGTTTAATTCTTAATTCAAGTTCTTTTGCAAGCAGTTAACTCTAGATAATTGACAGTTGACTGTACTGTGAGAAAGCTCTACCATGCAGACATTGCATGATATCTAACACAGTCAGTGTTCAAAATGTTTTATGGTATGGAAAAATGTGTCATGTTGCCTCCGTTTATACTGTTTTTGATGCCCAATGTTTCTCTTGTGTTCCTTGACACTTGTGTGCACTTTATTTTCAGTTCCATTACTCCAGATTTCAGTAGAAAAGAGAAATTTCTCTTCAATTTATTGGGTATTGCCTCAAACATTTAAAGGCGTGCCTCTTAGAAGAGTTTTCAGAGTAAGAGCAAATGATCAAATGGTTTCACAGTAATAAAAGTTCCCCAAAAAGTTGTACCTGCATCTTCACAAAAACAGTAAGGTCATTTTCCTCTGATCTACAATTTGGTTTAGGCCCCCAAAGGTTAATGTCTGGTACATTAGGCATGTTATAATTGAACTGTTGAGAAACAAATTAAAATGTTAATGAACTATCTTCCCTTTGGAAGTTAACTCTGGGTTTCTTACTACCAGCACTGCCAGCATTCTTGATCTTATTGTCTAATTGACGCTTAATGGCTCTCTTTTGGTGTCTCTAATTTTACATAATTAATGTTCATGTAAAATGAATCTTGTAAATATTTTGTGCTCATGTACCACATGCTGAATAGTGTAGACAAGCTATTATAAGTTGCTTATGTTTACTCCTTGTAGTTTTTTGATCTCAGAACATTGCATTAAAACGCAGATGTGAGGGACAAATGTACTGGGCAGCTTACCTCCTTGAAGCACATAATCCAGAAACAATGAAAAAATTCTAAAGAGCAAAAATCTAAACTACAGATTTTGTTTGTGTGGTTTCCCTATACCAAGGCAGTCTGGTAAACAGGAAATTGCAGAATTTTCAACTGCCATATCTGACTGTTCTACAAACATATCTCTTGAAACGACTTAAGATTTTTAACATCTAAATGTTTTCCAGGATGTATTTATGGCTATTTATCAAGTCAAAACTTGTCCACACTTAGAATGTCTAGTGAAGTTAAAAAGAATAGCATATAAGATTAAAAATAATAAAATGTCTAGCTTGTTGAAATTGTACTGAATGACTCTTGAAAGAACCAGCAGTCTTTTTAGTTTTAAATCATAGATTCATGGAATCATTTGAGTAGGAAGGGGCCTTTAAAGGTCCAACTCCCCTGCAATTAACAGGAACACCTACAGCTAGATCAGGGTGCTTAGAGCCCCATCCAGCACCTTGAATGTCTTCAGGGATGGGGCTTCCACCACCTCTCTGGGCAACCTACTCCAGTGCTTCATGACCCTTACTGTAAAAAAACTTCCCTTATATCCAGTCTAAACCTCCTCTCTTTTAGTTTGAAAACATTTTCCCTCATCCTATCACAACAGACCCTGCTAAAGAGTTAGAAACATGGGTAGAATTCCCAGAAAAAATAAGTACTGGGTCACTAACCAGGTTTTATTTTGAATGTTAATGAATTGAATTTTTTTTTTCATCTAGCCATCTTTACCCTGCAGTGCAGGTTGTTGACTTTAAACTACCATATCTGATGACTGTGGTTAAATAAAAATATTTTGTTGCTATTTCTTTGTATTTATTTCTGCTCTCCTTGTAAGCCTTAGTGAGTTTAAAGAACTTTCAGTGAGATGGGTCAGGGTGACTCAGCCCTCACTCACAGAAAATAGGTACTTCAAGAGTTTTTTTTAACAGTTGCATTTTTAATAAGCTGATTTTCAGCTTCAGTCTGTTTCATGGAAATCAACTACTGTCTTCATTTTGTCTTGCTGAAGCTAGAAAGGACTTGCTCATCAGAATTCTGTAGCAGCTCTCTTTTTCATTCTCTTCATTTATCACCTGCCACGGGAAATTACATAAAGGTTGAATCTAGGTTCATGCAGCAATCTGGCAGCTAGGATGCCTTATTTTGATACATTTTTCCACACCAATTCAAATAAAAAGGATTTTTAAAATAGAAGTCATCAAATAAATACAGATTCATATTAATTCAAACAAAACTTGTGGAGTACTGACTGTGACAAAACTAAGTTAAATAAATGGCAGTCTGCTGTTATATGTATTATAAAATTGAGGAATAGGGATGTCTAGCAGACTTTTGTGTGCTTGCACATACACGTTTGTGAATGAAAGTACTAAGTCATTGCAGTTCATGTCTCAGCCTCTCACGTACCTCTCCAAGGGTAGTGCCTTTGCTGCTGCTGTTACTAAATGGATTTCAAAGCTGCAATTGTGACCTTGTGGGTTAGCCTGATGGCAGGTTTGCTGTCCAAGCCATGTAGATGGTGTTTCTATGGAATGCCAGCCTGACCTTCAGTACTAGCTCTACTTCCCCCTTTCTCCAGGCGTCTTCCCACCTTACCACACCCTGTAGGATCATAGGAACTGGAGGTTCCTCCACTCTCTGATCCATTTCTACAGCCAGAGTAAATTAGGACCCCTCTGTTCTACTTGAACTGGAAAGGGGTCACAGAGCTGAGATACCAAAACATTGGTGGGACAAACGTTAGTAGAAATTTATTTATTTTAAAACAGTAACACAGGGATGTGCCACAAGTAACTCCAATGTGTTTATGTTTTCACTTTGTTCTTCTGTGTGTTTCTTCCTCTACAAAGGGGAGACTCTACAGCCTCTCTGTGCATCCTGTGCCAGTGCTCTGTCACTGACACAGCACAGAAGTGCTGCCTGATGTTCAGAGGTAACCTCCTGTGTTCCAGTTTGTACCCATTACCTCTGGTCTTGTCACTGGGCATCACTGGAAATAGCATGACTGTTCTCTCTGCACCCTCCTCTACATTCACCTACATTTAGCTACACTGTTAAGATCACCCTGAGCCTCCTCTTCTCCAGACTGAACAGTTCCAGCTCTCTCAGCCTTTCGTTATAGGACAGGTGCTGTAGTCCCTTAATCATCTTTGTGGTCCTACATTAGACACTTAACAGCTGTCTTAGTTTCTAACAGAAGTTACGATTGTCATAGTGTCTAGTATGAAGCTATGTTTTGGCCTCAGAAGAGAAACAAAACTGGTAACATCCTGGCAGTGTCAAACAGAGCTGAGGACATACTCAGTTCTGCATTCCTCTGCCAGTGAAACAGTTGGGGGGGGCATAAGGAGCTGGGAACTGGGAGGGGACAGGACCAGGGCAGCTGACCCAAATTGACCAAAGAGCTATTCCATACCATATAACATCATGTGATTGTTTTTTTGCATTTCCTGTTGCTTTTGTTACGAAAGAGGTTAGCCGGGAANTCTCTACTTCTCTCCCCCATCCCTTTTGGGGGGGGGGGGGGTGAGTGAATAACTGTGTGGAACTTAGCTATCTGCTGAGTCAAACCATGACACCAGCATTCCATGTCTCTCCTGTACTGAGAGCTCATGTTTTGAGAGTGATCAGAACAGAATTTTTTGTAAATCTGTGTGGGACAGTAAGATAGAAAAGGTGTTAACCATTATTAACAGATTATTTTATTATTATGGACAGGAGAAGGACTAAATATATTATGTTAAATCCCTCCCTTCCCCTTGAATTTCCTGGCCTTCAGAAAGCAGTGACTGTTTGTGAAACAGTGGCAGTTTTGTTATACAGAAATTTGGCTTCAATTTTCTATGTGAATGATAAGATCCTGTCTTTAAGTCTTACAGAAGAATCATTAATTAATCAGTAATTGAACACAGAATTGTTTTGAGATTTTCTGAATTATTATTTAATATCTAAACTTTAGCGATACAAGTATTTAAGTAATATGCTAAAAAAAAAAATGCATTTCCAAGGTGTTTTCTTTAAACAGCTAAATCAACACAAATCAGACATTGAAGCTAAATCCAAGTCTGTTATTCCCATTTACCAAAATGAAATCATCTTCATAATAGACATAAAAGTGCTGAATAATTTGATACTCACCAGAAATATTAAAAATTCATATCATGAACTACAGAAAATGACACTAGCATCCTATTACAATCAGTTCAAGAGAAAAATGAAATAGAATTCCTAGATATGCCTTTATTACTTCTTCATAACAATGTAATATGAAGATAAAGTGATAATATAGTTTTGATAGTTTTTTTTTTTACTACTTTCATAGTTGTTATAGGACACATTCTTCTCTTCTGATGCCTTATAGTGGTTGGTCTAATGCAAGTGAGGCCTGAACGTAGAGCAATCTAGATAGGAAATGACACTTCAGCAGGGAAAAAATAATACCTTAGCCTTTGGAAGGCATTTTATTGAAGGACTGAAGATGATGTATATTGCTCTTTGCTGCCTATCTGATGAATATTTTCTTTGTCTGCAACTTCGTAACCTGAAAGGAAGGCTTGTATAAAATTATGAAAGGATGTTTCCTCTGTATGTGGTTGCTATCAAGATCCAATTGATTTTATTTTGAAGAGTTATTTTAAAATTAATTTTCTCAACCTTATGCTGCAGAGTTGAAGATAATTAAGATGCCTGGAAATTCAGTCTTTCAGACAGCTCCTCTCCTTTTACATAGAATATCTTGTTTTTAGGTCTGGCTAACAAAGATTTTAACAAAGACATGGGCAATCAACTCTTGTAGAATCAAAGAGAATTGTTACTTAATTTTCTCTGCTGTGTATAAACAAGAAAAACTGCAGATTAATGGAGGTCGCCTGCTGTTAATATGAACAATGTAGAGTTTATCCATTTCCCACAGCTAATTTGAGCACTAAATAGCTAATGTTTTCTTTTCCAATTTTTGTTTAACACTGCATCACTGTAAATATATTTCCCAGCTACTGAATTTCTATTACATATTAGGGTTAATGAATGTGATCTTCTGTCAGACTTTGAACTAGACAAGATTCAGGTGTAACCTCCTTGCTTTTCCCTTGACCAAACCAATAAATTAAATAAGTAAAAAAAAAACCCTCAAATCTCTAAAATATTAAAGTTGATGGTACAGGTGTTTAAAACATTTTAGAAATATGCTTAGATTTCTATATTAAGACCATATTGCTTCACATGTAATCTCATCATTGCACATACTTCAGCAAATATTTCTTAGGGGCAAAGAAGGTCTATAAGCCTCCAGGAATGGTGCAAAATATATTGGCAGATAATTATAGTGCAACTGCTTGCAGATTTTCAGTTACAAGTATTGCGATGTGCATTCAGGCTATGGTCATATTTAACAAATCACAAGCATAAAATTTGTATTTTGATAAGTCATATATGTGAAGAGGTTTTCATTTAAAGTAACTTTAATTACTTCATAATTAATGAAGGTGTGATAATGACGTCCTACTATGATTAGGTGTACAGGCAAGGGTGACTCATCAATCCTGAACTCACTGCTGTAGCAAATAACATGCTGGGTAACTTCACAGTCAAAGAGAAACATTGCACTATGTACAGTCTTTCAGCAGACTTCCATTTTATTACTTTCAACATAAATATAAAAAGGAGAGTTTCTTGGCAAGTGGTCAGTATTGCCTTATTAATGCTGTGTGGGAAAGAGGAAAAACAGCTATTAAGAAAGGTATGTATTCCACCATATGGATTTTAATGCTTTAATTATATTGTTCTCTTTCTTTTTATGGCAACTTTTAGTGATGATAATTTTTCAACTAATTAAAGACCAGCTGGTATTTAACAAGCTAGGCATCCAATTAGGAATCTAGAACCTGGTAAACAACCTTTACTGCCAGCCAGCTAGTTGAATCACCTCCTGTCAGAGGCATAGAAGTCTTTCTGTAGTTGTCTCATAAATGCATGTTTTAGTCATATTGACTAGTTCTGCTGAATGCTGTTCTTTGAGATGCACAGGAACTTGACATCACATTCACTTTTTTTTCTTTTTTTTTGTTTTTTTTTTTTTTTTTTTAAGTTTACTAAGAATTAAAAAAAACTTTTTCAGAAAAAGCTGTAAAACAGATATATTTCCTGAATGCAGAAAGCAATTTGCATGCAGCAACTTCCCAGTACTTGATGATATTTAGAGAAATGATGTTGTTATTTCAGATTGAAGTCTTGTTTTTTTTCTTGCTACTTTAACAGTACAGTCCATGTGAATACAGGCCATGTTCATTCTGTCTAGGGTCATAGAGTAAATAAATAATCTATATATATGTCATCTTGATTTTATTGATAAAATGTAGTCACCACAGAACTCTTCAGAACCAGCAGCCATAAAAAAGAAACCAGTGTAACTTGTCCTTATTGTTTTTGTTCACTGATTACTGTTCACTGAATAGATGCTTAGTTATGAATTTACTGGCAGAGAAAATGGGGAGAGGGAAGGCAACATGCAGATTTCAATCAGGGTAGCCACTAGAGGTAGCCAGAGAAAGCTGAGGTTAATTCAGGTGCGAGTCACAGTTTTTGATAGATGCAAGGTAATTCATACTGAAAGAAATAGTTTGAATGATTGCTATTTATTGCAGTGGCCTTCTAGGCCACTGAGGTAACAGATTTGGTGTTGTAATAAGCATTGTAAGCTTCTGTTTAATGTAGTGCCATTCTGAAAAAATATTAATATATGTATATAAAAATAAGAGCAGCTACAAAATGAAATTGACAGCTTTTTCACAGATCAAATGCTTGCTGAACATTATTAATCAAAAAAAGCACTGTTACCAGAACTAAAGGAAGAGTACAGACATTTTACAAGCATGAAGCAGAAGTCTTGGGCTATGTAGGTTAAAAAAGAGGTGAAGGAAAGTGTTTGTAAAGGAACAACATGAGAATTTCCATAACTTGATGCATGAAGATTTATATTTCATAGTTTTAGCGATGAGAAATTAGTCATGTGTTCACAGCAGGCTGACAGCTCCAGATGTTAAAGTTTCCTATACAAATTATGGCCAGTTGTTGTAGCAGCCTCTGCTCTTTGCCTTTGTTCTTGCTTTGTAGTTCTGTTAGCACAGAGGAAAAAAGGTAAGCTTCATTCCTATGAGGTGAAAAGTAGTTCTTTCAATGGAGATGCAACACAGGAAGTTTCTAAATTATTAGAAAAATAATCTGTAACTGTATCCAGTTCTTGAGGACAGGAGAGGACAACTCTTCGCCAGAAGGAACTGATGTTCAGACTAAAAGATTAGGAGGAGTAGATGCTACATCCATTTGTTTTCAAAATAGAGAGAAAGCATTTAGTTATCTTGGAGAACAATATAGCTACTTTTGTGTATTTTCAGTGGAAATCATAGATTCTAATGGGAGGATTAGGAGATGTCAGAAAGTTGCAGGGACAATGATGTCACAAGTGTAAGGCTCAGATTTTCAGCTAAATGCCTGTCTTAACTACATTCATTCCTTCCTCCTAAGCAATCTCTTTGCTCAAGGAAATTCCAGGTCTGCCCCTGCACATGTGAATGTTTAATTTTGTACTGCCCTACCTTGCCTCTTCTGCTAGTCTTGATCAAAGCAACAGCTCTTTGAGCACAAAAGCATCTATGTTTATCAGAGACTACCCAGAACTAAGCAGCATATTTTTCTGTGTATGGGATTCAGGTTGACAGCATCCTGCAACAACCAGCTCCCAATCCCTTATGCTGCCCACGCCAGCAGGTATCGTAGCCTGTGTGTCTGCCAAAAGCCTGAGCTTTTACTATGCTGCAGAGTTTTCTTGGAACATTGTTCAATAACAACAGAATAGAAGAAAACACAATATTAAAAAAAAATACCTGCAGTAGAAAGCTGTTATTGGAATAGAGTTTTTCCTTTGTGCTTTAAATTGTTTCCATGAATCTGGGATAGCAGAGAATGATGTTAACAATGGAACATACCCCAAAGCATTACACTAAATTCATGAATTTGCACTGGAAATGAACTGTTAGTTAAATGAACGTTTCTGATGGTTAGGATTAGATTAAAACTCAAATCAAGGTGTATTCATCAGAGTTGAGTCTGAAGCTTTTCAAAGGCTTTTTGACAGCATTCTTTTCTGAGCTGTTTCTGTGAATGACATCCTTTTAACCCAAATGAAAGTATTCTGAGCTTTAGTGATTCATAGCATTAGAGGTACTGAGTACTGTGAATGTTAAGCAACTGTTTTGCAAAGTTAAGTAACTTGGCCATTTCCCAACACCTTTTTGAAAGACTTGATGAGCTTAGCGTGCTTTATGGATGGACTGCCAGCAACGTTAAATTCTGTTCCTTTTCTTTTCCATCTGTAAATCAAGACCAATAAAAATGTTTACAACTATGTCCAGTGCTTTCACCTTGAATATCCACTTAAAATAACATACAGGCATTAGATGTTTCAATGCATTGCTATCTGATTACATATAAAATTGAGATATCTTGTATTTTTCCTATCTAAAATGACCATATAAGACTGAAAATGTGCATTTACTTGACTCTGAAAGCTAATGTTTAATTTAGTTATTTTATCTATGAGTAGTCTTCCTACTTAGCAGTGAAATTTAATTTTTATTATTAATTACATTGTGGCATTATGCAGAAATGTCAGACTACAACACGTGCAAATAAGCATAGAAGTAGGAGGAAATCAGTGGTAATGTTTATTGACAGTTGAATACAGCATTACAGAGATGCTAAACTTGTTCTCTAATAGAAAACAAGTTGAGTCAAATGCAGTCAGTTTCATGCTATGTAGGTAGCAAATGGAATTGCCATCACGTATTTATTAATTTAATTTAATTTTACTCTGGCTACAAGCAGACAGGGATCCTAGTTGCCCAGGAAACAAAGAGGGTACAGTTTCATTTGGAGCCCGAAATGTTAATCAGTTTCAATATTACTAGTATTTACTTTGTTGTTTGAGACAGATCTTGATAAATACACAAGTACCTTTATTCATTATTGTTCCAGATTGCCAACCTGCAAGAAGTATGGAGGACAACCTGTGTAAGACTCTGGAAATACGTTATTAGTGCTCAGTTTTCTCTTGGAGGTAACAGGATATAAGATTAGCTTTAGACACTTTGTGAGGATGTTTGCAAATATCAGTTATCTAGACCTACTATACTCACTTCTTCTTGATTTAGTGAACACTTCGCATGGAGATGCCTTCTTAGGAACTCTTTGTCTGCATTTTAGATGTAACAAGTAGGCAGATGAGCCTAAAGATTTCTCTCTTTCTACCAGAACTCTGATGAGTGTTTGTAAAATGTACAAAATTCTTCCTTTGCTGAAGTGCAGGTGTTATTTCCAAGACTATAATATCTTCATGTATTTTAGGCATCTTAGTTTACATTATGTAATTTTCATTCTTACTGTATTCCAATGGAAACAAAGCTAAGTCAGCACTTTGATGCCTACAATCAGAATTCCCTGCAAATGAATTAAAGTAAATAAAGAAAAAATAATATAAAAATATAATAAAAAACAATTCAATAAAAATAATTTATAGCTGCAAATACAAAATTCATGGAAAACATTAATAATGTTATAAGACGATCTTTGATTATCTTTATTACCATTATACTGATACATTATTTTTGTCATGTAAATTATGTTTCCTCAAGAGAAAAGTATATTTTATTTTCTTGTGATAACGGTGACTTATTCTATTCATCTTTGATTTTCTAATAATAATAATAATATGTAAAGCTTTCTTTTCAGTTTCAAAGAAAGTTTTATATTTCACTTTTCTAAAAAACAAAACAAAAAAAAAAGGAGGGGAGGAGGTGGACAGTGGCAACAATAAAAAGCCTCTAAAGAATGTTAAATAGTTAGAAAAATAAAAGAAGCATTGTCTACCAAGAAAATTGCTCTTATGTTGCAAAGTATATCTATTTCAAAAAAATTAAAAGGTAAAAATTTCTAACTTAAAACTTGGTGGAAGATCAACATTTGCATTTTAATAGGCATATTTTAGCAAGTATTGTGCTATTACGAGACCATAAACTCATTGCATTTTGATATAAAGATAGAATGAAGGCATAAAAGGAGTTATGGATTTGTGGAGTTTGAAAAGGTGTAATGCATTCCTAATTCTTCATCTATCCATCAGCAATACTAAAAGTTCATATTTGGTATAAAGCAAACAAAACACCCAAGGAAATTACTCAAGAGAAGAATAACTCTTCTGCTTTGATGTGTATTAGTCAGAAGAAATTATCTCTTTTTAGTGGTTGCTCTTGTAACACACATAAGTGACAAGCATTTAGTACATCTGTTCAACTGACAATAGAGCTTTGTCACCGTGATGACAAATGAAAAAGGATTGGATTAATTTAGTTATAAAGAGATTTATATTTTACTTCTTCTGACCCGTCTCCACAAGGCTGATGAATTAGAAATAATAATTCCTTCTGAAGCCACCATTGTAGAATGAGGTTGAAAAATTCCACTCACTGAAATATGTATCATATATCTGGCAGGTAAACCCAAAGAAAGTTCCTTCTATTATTAACTGAACTCACAGGAGGAAACAGCGTTTGTAAGATGTATGGCTTTATTACATTGCTAGAGTACAGGAAAACTGTTGAATACAACACCTTCACCTCTTTTTTTTTTTTCCTTTGATATGCTTTGGCACATTTAGTGGTAGAAGGTTGATGTTGTGATCAGTGTAAGATTCCTCAAGGTTTTGTATTTTTAGACTGATAAAGGATAAAATCAGAGCTTTTCACAAAAACATTGGCAAAGTGTTTCACTTGTTTTCTTAACAATTGCTTTTTGTGTAATATGCATTGAGTAATTTATAGCCTGGATTTTATTTAGTAATGTAGTTCTGCAAAATTAACTGTTGCACAAACTTAACTGTAACCTGAATGTCTGATGGGTCATTTCAGATAGCACTAAAAGATCAATGTAACAGTAAAAAAGTGCATTATAGAACACAGGATCTGAATAGAAAGAGGAAAGAAAGTATTTCAGAAATAGAAAGTCTTCACTGAAAGAAAATGGTAGCAAAAGCTTGTGAAAATAAAACTGTCAATTATCAAATGTACTAATAACTGTGAAATATATTCTGCTTTCCAAAGCTGGTCAGATGTGACAGAGTGATTAAGTATGACTCAGAAATTCTCATTTGCTGGCTTTACTCTCTGGGTCAAATTCGATCTGCAGAAAGCTACATATTTATGAGACCTAAAGAAAGCGTGGAAGTCTACAAATAGCATTCTATAATGATAAAGAAAATCAGAGACTCAAGAAATTATATTTTTGTGTTTATTTATTTTAAAAGGTCAGTTAGCTTCAGCGATATAAATATGACTGACTCCTGTTCTGAGTTCTCTGGCATGTTTGCACTTTTTTCTATAGTGAGTTTTTGTCTGATAACAGCATTTTTATCTTTTATTGCAATGCAGTTGGTCTTTCAACAATATGCATAATTGCACAGCTGGCTCCCAAATGACTGAGCTTGGTAAAAACATGCAAGTATCACAGCCTTGCTTATGTCGGTGGTGGTGCTGTGTGACTTTGACAGCCACAAAATCGTGGAATGCAGTAAGTACCTCTAGAGGGCTCCCAAGTTATTTAAAGAGTTTTGACCCCATTATTTTTCACTAAAAGTTTATTTTTTCTCTTACAGTGTTTTTTCTTGTGGGTTTCTTATTTTCCCTCCTCTATTTTTTTACCTCTGGGTGGCTCCATTTTTTATCATTAAGTATTTTCATGCCTATTTATATACTTTGCATTAAAATTTCCTACTCTCTTCTCTTCCTCCCTTTCTGATTTTTTTCGAATATAACTAAAATCCTCAGGGTCTGCTATTATTGTCTCAAAAGCAAAATCTGAGATCTGTTTGTTCCTGTGCAAAGATTGTTAGGGGTGTGCTGCTCCAGGTCAGAGCTTTAGGCTATGAATTCAAGGTCTTCCCAGAGCCCTAAATCATCAGCATCAAGAAATAATTTTACACATGCTCCCCTCCTTTGTATGTTTTGTTCCTTGCTATCTGTTTTAGTTTCCTTATACTTCTGTCAGTTAAAATATAAGCCCTATTGTATTTAGTTTGAGCTCCCAGTCTTGCTCTTTTCCAACATGGAGTCCCCCTGAATCTGTACTTCAGACATAAGCTTTAAGGGGTTAATATCTATTCTAACGTACTGGGGTGTTTGTGGGAAGGAGGTAAGGTTAAGTGCTGGTATCTTTTGTTTCTCTGTGAGGTGTAACATTATGCCACTTTGATGTATGTAGTAACAAATGCTGTAGCAACAACAGTCAGAACACCATCTTGAGAAAACCAATATAGGTGTTGTCTGTGTTCCTCTGAAGAAATAGTTAAAGTATAGTTTAGTTCGTGTAACTGTATCTGCCAGTTTTCAGAGGTGAAAGGCAACTGAAGGCTGAATGCGGTCCTTTGGGATGAAACCCTGATTCCACCCAAGCAGGTTGAAGTTTGTGCATTGACCTAACCAGGGACTTCTACTTTATGTGTTTCCAGAAGGATAAGGTGAAGAGTTAAAAGGCAGTCTCAGTCTAACCTATGCCATCAGTAAGTGTACGCTGTTTTCTGCAGCTGGAATAAACAGCAAATACAACGTGTGGAAGGACTATTCAGTAAGATAAGTTAATGAATATGGTGCGTGTGTCAGCGTGATATGATGCTATAATTTACCACAATGTATGGCATGAACAAAGGTCACAAAGAGACGTTTCTCTGTTGCTCCTTCAGCTATATATATATATATATATATATACACATATGTCAGGAAATATCTGACAGCAATCAGGAATGGAAATGTCTTTGGATCCACATGAAGTGAAGGGCAAAAAGTTGTCCAGTGGTATTGAATGTTGATAATGAGAAAGCTGAATCAAACTAAAAAGTTCATTAAAGACAATTGTACATCTGCAATGAATTCATATATATTACATATATATACACGTATATATGCATAAGTATTTATGTACATATACACATGTATATGTATACTCCCTCTTCAAAAAATAAATCCAGATAATCTTTATGGAGCCAAAGCCATCTCTGTACAGCAAAGCACATGCTTACGTTCTGTTGGCATGGTAAAAACCCTCACAAAAGAAATGAAAGTCAATTTATTTAGTCATTCTTAACATCACATTTGTTTAAGCAGGATGGCCTTAATCTGAACAAAATATGATAATGTTTTAAGATATTTTTTAGCAGCATTTTGAAAACATGACAATTGTTTTGAGCCCACATACTTGCTTTAAGTCAACAAAGAAGGTGAAGAGAAAGAAATTTATTACTCTTTCAAATGAATGATGTGGACAGTACAGAGACTAAACATGTCGGTATGATGTTTCCCCCTTTTATAAGCCATTGCATTGCCAAAATGTGACACTGATTCATATTGAGCGTATGATCCATTGCCCCATCATTTTGTATAGGGCGTTTTTTTGGCTTGTCGTTTTCCACTTTAGTGTGAAAGATTTAAAAACGTAAGCATTGCTTAGCCTCAAGAGAGAGCTGAGCAGGACTATCTCAAAATACCAAAATAGCTGCTGCAAAGTAATAAATAAAGAAAAAAACCTGCTCTGTTTACAACAGACCAAAAATAATTGGGCTTAAATTGAAGCACCTATGATTCACTTCAGAGGTCAGGAAATTTAACACTGAGACTCATAAGGCACTGCAACATGCAGTTGAGCAACATGTTGGCTGAGGGTCTTATGGGTTCTGTGTCACTGGAAGTCTCTGAGGACATGGTCTGTCAGGAGGATGAGAGTGGTTCTGCCTTGGAGAGGCACTCCATTATCTTTCAAGGTCCATTATGGTAATGTTGTTCTACATATATGTGATATTGTTATTATATTCCATGGTTTAAAAATGAACAGATGGCTTCAGTGGCACTCAAAGCCAAAAGGAAGCATACCTACAGCATGCAGCAAAATGCCTATTTACTTGTACTTTGGGCTCATTTCCATATTATTTTTAACATTGGAAAGGAATGAGGTAGATAAAGAGAATTACAAAAGGAAATGTTTAGCATTAAGTAAAGAGCACTGGAGAAAATAGATATGAAATAAAATAAATTGATTATATTAGTAAGTAATCTGACAATAAGTAGCATATTTTTTTCTCCTACGTTTAAAAGTATTTTTGAACTAATTTTACAAATAATTCATGAGGTACAATTTTCTTGTGAGCATCTTTAAATATTTAAAACTCCAGAGCTTCTGACTTGCATTGGTGGGGTACATGTGTCATGTATTTTCTTTTGCTTTGATTTAGATAGCTTTACTCTAAGAATCATATTTTCAGCATAACGTTTATGCTAAAGCCAAGGTTTGTTATTGGCAGTGATTTTTTCATGTCTAAAATGATCTGTTCTTAAATATGTCTGCTGTGAACACATGGACCAAGGCTACCAGTAGAGGACATTTAATATTTATTTACTTTATTTTTTTGGCTAAATCTTGCTGCACTTGAAACAAATGAACTTCGCTTTCATCTGGAAGAAAGTAACTGTATCTCTTTGAGATTGTTTTCATTTTATTTTAGGTATTTGGCTTGCGCAATAAAAACTGTTTTCATAGTATTCATAAAGCACCATCCTCATGATTTTGTAAGGATCAGTACTCTGGTGAAATAAATGAATTTAAACAGAGATATATTTACATCTGTTTTTCTAAATATTTCTATCACATTTATCATCTCATTCACTGAGGGCTTGCAAATAGATCTGCCAAGCACCAAACATCAGAAATGATAGATGAGATACTTTTTAAGATGCAGCCAACAAATGTGAGTTCAGTGACACTACTGATTAAATGAAAACGAAAAACAACAACAGTAACAACAGGTTAAAGCAGCAGTAAGGACCATATAACATCAGAGGAACAAGTAGAATACAAATAATTTCTGTTTCTCTCATCAGAGGCACAAAACCATTAGCTCATTTACACTGAGGATCCTCTTGAACAACTCCTGATTTCTGGCCATGATTTTCCCATGTAGTATTTCAGAACTGCTAGGAAATATGTTGAACTGAAACAAAATTAATTCAGCATTTCAGAATGTAGTAACCTGCTTTTAGAAGTTCTATTATTACAAGTAAGGAAAGAGTTATTTTCATGTGTCATGTTTTCCTACAAAATGGCAAAACAAAAGAAAAGGGCAAGCCAAGTATAGGTTTATAATGAGAAACTAAAACAATTTTCAGTAGAGGACACGTACAAGTAACATTGTATGGAATGAGAACAGAATTTACTTTTAACTTTTAATTTTTGGTATGCCCCAAATAACTAATTGCTTTAGAAAATATTGAATTTTTCCAGCTGTGGTAGGCTGACCTTGGCCTACTGCGAGATGCTCATCCAGCCACTCTCTCACTCCTCCTTCTCGTCAGGACAAGGATAGAAGAAGAAAATAAGATGGAAAAGCTTGTTGGCTGAGATAAAGACAGGGAGATCACTATCAATTACCATGGGGAAAGCAGGCTCAAACTGGATATAGTTGAAGTAATTAATTAAAGAAAATTAAAACCAGAAAAGGATGGTGAGAAACAAAGACAAAAACTAGAATGCTTTTCCCCTTGCATCACAACTTCACTCCTTCTGTCCTAAATCTTCTGCTTCTTCCCCCCAAGCAGTGCAGAGGGGTGGACAATGGGGGATGCGGTCAGTCCATAATGCTTCCTCTCTGCCAGTCTTTCATGATCACTCTCTGCCCTGGTACAGAGTAGGGTCTCTCTCAGGGGATGCCATCCTTTCTGAACTGATTCATTCTGTGTGGGCTTCCCACAGGCTGCAGATCTTGAAGTACTGCTCCAACACAGGTCCATACCGCGGGTCTCATTCTTCAGGAGCACGCTGCTGCAGCACAGGTCTCCATGAGTGGCAGCTCCCCCAGACTTCCTGCCCTACTGTGGACTCCTCTCCACGGGCTGCAGCTCTGGCTTGGGGTCTGCTCTTGCGGGGGGTTTCCACGGGCCATAGCTTCCTTCCACATCTACTGCTGCACTGTGGCTTCTCCATGGGCTGCACACAGAAATCTGCTCTGTGTAGCACCCCATGGGCTGCAGGGGGGGACAGCCTGCTCCACCGTGGGCCTCTTCTGGGCTGCAGGGAACTTCTTGCCCTCCTTCTGCACTGACCTTGGTGTTCATACAGATTTTTATTTTTACCCCCCCCCTCCTCTACCTTCATACTGTTTTTTGCCCTTTCTTACATATGTTTTCCTGGAGGCACCACCATTTGACTGCAAGGCTCAGCCCAGTCCAGAGGTGGGTCTACTGGAGCAAACTGGAACCGGCTGTGTCCAGCATGGGGCAGTCCCAGCCTCTTGCAGCCCTCCCACTGCCAACACCTTTGTACTGACAACCAGTACCTCTGGAAGGCTGACATCTTTGACCCATGCTGAGTTGCCACCACAGATAAGATTGTCCTTTCTAGAGAGTGTGCTTCTGACTAATGCTAAGTTCTGAAACAATAAATCACAAGTTGTATTTGATGTCTGTATGCAGGGCAGATAAGGGCAGATAAGCATAATATGTTTACAGATATTTTCAGTCAAGTTTATTGTGTATTTCTTTTTTTTTTTTAGTTTTTTATTTGGAGCTTCTTAAATAAATAAATCCTATACTGAAATAATACACATATTTTTAAGTTAAGTATTTATTTTTATCCTTTTCCTCAATACCACAGTGTCAGAGGTAGCTGACAGGACTGCCATGCTTCCTCGCCAATGTTTTCTTCTATACTTGAAGACTTAATTTGTTACCTGGTCAAACCTCAGCTGAATGCTACCAGCCTCACTGAGCATCAACTGATTCTTGAGAAATGAACTGATGAGAAGTCCTTTAGCAACACCTGATGTTATTCTGTTCTTGTTAGACCAGGACTGTACAGAGTATTCTATTGTTTTGTGCTAATTTTATACTGAATAGCTTGCAGGTTCAGCACAGGACACACTGAAGACTACTGTTTCCAATTCATAATTAGAGAAGAATAAGAACTATGATAAGAGATTTAAATAAATTATTTGGAATGTACTGCATTGCATTGTCTGTGAAATCACTTTCATACTCTTTAAAAGCAGCTTTTCCCTGAGTTCCTGTTTGAATTTCATGCAAAGCATGTTCATTTATCTACAAATGAATCCTAATCAGGAGCCTTTCAGGTTTTGTGATGTGCAAAAGATTCCTGGAGAAGCTGAAGCCTGCTCACATATAAATCCTTTCTTAGCATATTTCAGTGGTGGCTCCTCTGATACCAAAAATGAATTTTTCACATCTGACTCCTCAAAGCAGTTACTAGCTTAGTAATAACATTTCAGCACCTGCAAATGCCTTATTAGAAACACTTTCATGATTCCTCTTCACTCCTGCACCAAGACTCGCTGCAAAAATCTTTGGGATTTTCTCTGCAGTCAATTTTACACTAAGTAACCCAATCTATCTAGAATGTTCCCATTCCTATAACAATATAGCCTGAATGTTCTGTAAGTTTTAAAATAGCTATAAGGATTAGAGTAAAATTATATTATTGTTATGGTGGGAAATAATATTCACGGGTATATTTAAGAAATGGCACCAAATAGTTCTATGGAAGTGAATGAATTTATTTTGGTGCTATATTTACATCTACTTTTTTGCCTGGGGAAAAGTTGTACATATTTTACTTAATAGTACTATAGAGACATAAGAATATGGATGAATAGGAAAAGACACATGACTTCTATAGATTTAATTGATACTGTAAATCAATTGTAAATTTATATTGTGATTTACATGAAGATTTATTTCTGTATTTGTCCAAGTATTTGCTGTCTCAAAACAGAATTTCGTGATTGGATAACTAACTTTGAAAAAAAAGGAAAAAGTGCTTCAAGAGTTACAGATCAAAAATGTTTTATTGTGTGTGGTTTAGATAGTAGAAAAACATTTTCTCTGTACCTGCCAAATCATGATGGAATTTCACCAAAGATTAACATTTTAAATGGAATTCTATTGTTGAAAGGAGAGAAACAGAGTAAGCTGTGCCAGAACATAGTAGCCCTGCCAGCTTACTTCCTGAAAGCTGTAGTTTTTTTCAGTGCAAGTAGAGATGTAAATATTTGTGCAATTCAAAGCTGAGGAAGTCTTCTGTCTTTTTAAAAGGAAAGACCTTTTAAAAGCTTTATTCAATATGGTTATTTCTGTATTGAATTATAATTACATCTGTGCATTTGTTATTATTGTTTGTCATTTACTTTTAAGTGAAAGGTTTGACTCTCCCCAGTATGGAGAGCTATTTGGATCCTCCACTTCTCAGATTAAAATGATTGGTAGATAAAATGATTGGTATCAACACTCTCACAGCCAGATAGTTAAAAAGAATGGCTACTGCCAACATTTTTGAGTGGCTTCATGCATGTGCTCCTAGTAGATTCTTCTTTACCTGAACTGAGGTACGCTTGTGCTGCCATCGTATGGTTCTGGAGCTACAGGGAACGTTTCAGATGACCAGTTGTTTCCAGTTTGGCAAGGAGGAAAGAAATTTTTCATTGTATAGGTCACTGCACTTCTGGGTGTCCAAGATTTTGATGAATATGGTAAGGATCATTCCTCAGCTCTTCAGCCCAGCTGTAGCCAATGTCTTGTAGTTTTATTACATTTCCTTGTTAGAGGGAGAGGTGGGCATGCTTTTGCCTCTAGATTCTCTACTTTTGCACAGAAAGCCCCATAGGAGCAGGAGCAGTAATGTGTTCTGCAGAAGTGATAGTCTGCATGATCTATAACCCATAGTGTAGAAGTGCTTGCTGAATGATGAGAATAGATGCATCCTGGCTCTTCCTGTGCACTGCAGATTGCCCTTACGCATCTCACGATTTTAATCTCTGCTCCTGGAGCTGAACTGCCTGTAATATACTGCTGTAACTAATTTTTTTTTTGGCACTCACATTATTTCATGCATATAATTCTCTGTCACTTACACATATTATAGATCATGACAGTTAGGATTTCTACTTGAATTTTTAATTATAAAATCTCAAAAATACAAATATATTTTGTATACAAGTGTATTTTGTATGTGTAATTTGTGCATGCATAGGGGGTTCTTTAAAAAATAAATTAAAAAAAATCTTTCAATTGTCCATATCTCCTCTATGTATTACCTTATTCATCCAAAATTGAATGACAAATCTGTGAGCCTGCTGCATGTTTGCTGCACTGATATTTACTATTATGTAAAGTAACACCCATTTTTTAGTAGATTCTTGCTTAATCAAGGAGTGAGAACTGCATTCTTAAAGGAAAATCTGAAGGAAAACTAATGACAGTTTTAGGAAATTATTGCCTACAAATTCCCAAATCAAATTAGCATTCATACAAGATATTTTGGCTTATAGACCAAAAAAGTACATAGGCAGTAGGTAAAAGTATATTAATCACAATTGGCAACTGTGTGTGCCAAACAAATGTGGGGAGGTAATAGAGGTGGTCAAATGATTTCCAAGCTGATGAGCACTATACATTTTAATTAAACTGAAATAATAATACAATGAGATGTAAAAAGCAGTCGTTGTGGTACACACATTTTGTATCTGCTTTTACACTTTAGGTGAGTACCTTTGTATTAAGCGGCACAAGAGAAAGAGAAGACAAAAGCACATATTTAATCTATGAAAGCTACTACAATAAAATAATGTAGAACATTATGTCTTAGAGTTATAAACATATAGCTTGAGTTCTGTTCTTGTATCTCTGTCAAATAAAATCCTCCAATCCTTCCTACTCCAGTTATTGTGAAGAACCGATTTGGATAGTTTTAGCAAATACATTGGAGGTTGTTGCATTTGAGAAATGATGTGTGTATATGTCAGGGATATGGAAATCTAAGTTTTAAGGTGTGTAAGTATAAATTTGTTCACTGTAGAATAAGCTGTAAAAACAACAGTGTTGGAGAATGCTGCAAAGTGTAAAGGGAAACAACTATTTCTGCAAACCTTACAAGATAAGACTTCTTATTTTCCCCTATGAGAATATTTTGTGTTGCTTAAGTGATTGTTCTCCAGGTGCCTGTGCTTGATGAACTGATGAATTGATTCAGCACATATCAACTATCATCCTCCTTTTCTCTACACACTCAATCCCAATAGATTTGCATTAGTAACTGAAGACTTATCGGTGTTAGTTGTGCTGGCAAAGGGTGATTGAGGAGAGGATCACATTGTAGAGCATGGCCTATGGCATATGATAATTGGATAACAAAGCATGGCTCTGTCAGTAGGAATATAAATACTGCCAAATGTAATTGCCATTCTCTGTTCTTGTGGTCCTCCAGCAAGCTTGTGGAAGTGAAGCAGCCAATATGCTTCAGAAAACGAAAGGTGTTTTTTTTTTTTTTTTTTTTTTCCAAGGTTTTACAATGCTTTATTGTGGACTGTCTTCATGTAAGGTGGTTTGATTGGTCCTGTGGGAGGATAGAAGTAAGATGACTACTATTATTTAGACCTAAATATCACATTTTCTCACAGTAAGTAGTTCATGTGCTGGATGCAAATCTACACAGCTATTCACTTCTGAGCCTCTTCTCGAATGATCAGGTACGAGTGCTAACATAAACTAAACTTTGCAGAGGAATTCTTGAGCAAGTAACTCAGTAGATATTAAATAGCAATTCCATTATTCAACAATAACTATTTTCAACAATTGATTCAACAATAGCAGTTCCATGAATTTAACAATTCCAGACAGCAGACCCCAACTTCTTACCGCTTTGTGTCTGAATGTACTTCACACACCTTGTTGTGACACTGCGAGCTCTCTCCATGTTCACAGTACTTAATATTACCCTTTGATCTCCTCTAGAAGCGTTTCTGGATCCTGCTTGTTTTCCTTGGCTTATCTCACAGCATTGCCAGTCACTTGCTGCATCCTCTCAACAGCTCTTTTTTGATTTCACTTCTCAGACACCTGGGCTGGGGGGCCTCCTATGTCAGGTCAGAGCCTGTGGGTGCTGAACAACCTGTCAATTCTCCAAATAGCACAAATAATGCTAAACTCACTAAGCAGCCTCTCCTTCTGCAGAGTGCCTACCTGGATTTTTTTTTTGCCATTTCAGAGCAGAGGAAAATGTCCTTCCTTCACCCTTGGGGAAAAAGCTGGTGTACAACTGGATCTCACCCTGCTGTGGGCAGTTGAGCTGTGCAAAGGTATGTGGGTTTGGATAAAGCCTTTGAGACTGCTCTGGCAAGGAGAGTCACACCTGCACAACAAGATCAAAAATGTATGAAGAGGAGAGGGAAAGGAAAAGAGTGATAATACAGAAACTTAATTTCCTGGGGAAACAAAGTTAAAACGCTGACTGCATGTCACCATTATATTAGATTTCCTTGATGTTCTGTAAGATATCTTTTTAAGAAACTGGTCAAAAATGAAAAGTAGGACTGAAAAGTTTCTATATGAGAGCAATTTCAAAGTCTGTCCTTTAAACATTTATGAAGAGAAACCAAGAGACTGCACAGAAAATTCAAACTGTGAAATTCTACGTCAACAGACTATCTTCAGGTGAAATGTCTTGATGTACTCTCATTTCAGACTATAATCTTCTTTTCATAATCACTGTTTATCCATAATATATATTTCTGACTTTCTTTCTTTTTTTTTTAAGAATATCGCAACACACATAATTAACATTCATACATAGTAGATTACCTGCTAAAGTATAATCCCCCAAAGAGAATTGTGAGATGATACAGTAAACTGCGTACTAGGTAAATATTATAGGAAATACCGGCTATTTTGAACCCTTAGTTTTGGGGTGAAGTAAACCTAGTTAATGATGTTCATTTCCATATTTTTCCCAGTAGATGATGTCCTTTACAAGAGCAGATGATGCCCATTTAAAATTTGCTTAGTCTGTATGCTAGAAAGTTGTTTACTGATATCAACTTGAGATTTCAATATCAGATATTAAAAACACAAACAAAGTGTAACAGCATTTTATATTGTAAGAAACTGTTTCTATCTGATCAATAATGTATTCCTTCTTAATTATTCAATATTATTTAGTGAAAATTTTATGCCTACTGGAATATTAATATGATATAACAACTGTAAATACTCCCATTTTAATTAAAATACTTTAGTGAAAGTTGGATGAGAAAGTTTTGATACATTGATAGTCATGACAAAGCAAAGTATTCCATCAAAGTGTAAAATAAAGATGAAGAATCACAAAACTACTAAGGAATTGCGGGAAAAATATGTTTATAAATCATATTTTTTCTTTCTAAATTTATATAAGAATCATATAACTAAAACATTCTAAGATGATCCTGTTTTCTATTTATTTCTCATGTACTATGTACAACTTTTTTTCTGTGAGCTTTTAGTAATAGAAGATGATCCTGTTTGGTGGTACTGAACATCAATTTCGTATCTCAAGGAAATCAGATTTTACTTTAAACTGGAAAGGTGCATTCCAAATGGAAAATATTTCAGCTGAGATACTCCTGCTAGAACTCAGGAAAGTATTAACCAGCTGCTGGATACATTTCATGTAAGAGTAATGGAGTCACTGAGCAGACATCCTTCACATGGATGGAAGTGCTTCACGTCCACTGTGGGCTACAGTCTGTGGCTGTAATCCCAAA
Source organism: Penelope pileata (assembly GCA_013396635.1). NCBI lineage: Eukaryota > Metazoa > Chordata > Aves > Galliformes > Cracidae > Penelope > Penelope pileata. The sequence goes on along the minus strand of WBMW01006293.1, from coordinate 74,246 downwards.
TTCAGTGATCTCAGTAGCGAAAGGTCACAGAATCACAGAATCATAGAATTGTAGGGGTTGGAAGGGACCTCTAGAGATCATCGAATCCAACCCCCCTGCCAAGGCAGGTTCCCTAGTGCAGGTCACACAAGTAGGTGTCCAGACGGGTCTTGAATATCTCCAGGGAAGGAGACTCCACAACCTCCCTGGGCAGCCTATTCCAATGCTCCGTCACCCTCACCGTGAAGAAGTTCTTCTGTATATTGGTGTGGAACTTCCTGTGCTCCAGTTTTAGGCCGTTTCCCTCCGCCCTGTCCCCACAGACCACTGAAAAGAGATTGCCCATGTCCATTTGCCTCCTGCACTTTAGATATTTGTAGACATTGATCAGATCTCCTCTCAGCCTTCTTTTCTCAAGGCTGAACAGACCCAGATTACTGAGCCTCTCCTCATAAGAGAGATGCTCCAGGCCCTTTATCATCTTTGTGGCCCTCTGCTGGGCTCTTTCCAGGAGGTCCCTGTCTTTTTTATACTGGGAAGCGCAGAACTGGATACAGTACTCCAGCTGAAGTCTGACCAGGGTGGAGTAGAGGGAGAGGACCACTTCCCTTGACCTGCTGGCAATGCTCTTCTTAATACACCCCAGGATCCCGTTGGCCTTCTTGGCTACGAGGGCACACTGCTGGCTCATGGCCAACCTGTTGTCCACTAGGACCCCCAGGTCCTTCTCCACAGAGCCATCAGAGCCATCTCCAGCAGGCCATCCCCCAACCTGTACTGGTACATGCGGTTATTCCTCCTCAGGTGCAACACTTTACACTTGCTTTTGTTAAACCTCATACAATTTCTTACAATTCTTACAATTTCTTAGGTCCTCTAGTTCCTACTATAGGGGACCTCATTGCAGGGCTGTAAGGGGTGTATCTTCTATTTGCAGAACTTTAAAAAATTCCATTCTGTGATATCACTGTTACCAAAAAACAAACAAACAAAAAAAAAACCAGCAACAACAAAATCAACAAAAAATCCCAAACAAGCCAACAACCTCTTCCTCCCCAAAAGAACTACCTAAATAATCCTGCAGCATGAGAGATAAGGGAAGCTTACAAAATAGAGAGACCTGAGATATTTTATGAATACTGTTAAATGTGTGAACTTGTACTGTCCTTGGAGTAATAATCTCAGACAAATTGGCAGTATATCTTGTCAAGTGATGCTTTCAGTAGCGCGTAGAGCTAGCCAAAATATACTGAATCTGTGCCTCCCAATACTCTGTGAGGACTACCTCAGATACAGCCGCATTAAATTTTTCCATGTTGAGGTTAGTGCTGTGTGGGGCTGTTGTTGAGGTTCATGCATATGCTTAAGGATGTTGCTGAGCAGGACCTACACCAGTGTGAAATATGACGGGAAAGAAGGAATAAATTAATTAGACAGCAGATAACAATTAGAGAAGCAAGAGCTAAAGTGAAAATCTGAGGGGTAGGGGGCTGGATGGCAGGGAATAGACTCTATTTCCCCTTTCACTATTTGAATATATTGCTGTTCTGTTACTAGAAAATGGCCCTTTTCACTGTAGCTGCACCTTATCTTCACAGCTTCATGTTTCAAACTGTCAAAATATAATAGGCCTTACTGAACTGTTACTGGTGGATAAGAGATGATGCTTAAAAACCAGAACAAAATATAGCAAACAAAAAATGAGTATTCCTCTCACACAAGTAGGAGCAAAGCAAAAGCCAAACCAACTTAAAATAGCAGAGGTTATGAATGATGCCACAGATCAGAGATATCCTAGGTAAGGTAGATTGAGCTACCAGACCATGTAACCTCATAACTTGCACATTCCCACACTTGGACAAGGGCCTGTTTGGTAACTCTGATCTGTCCTTAATTTGTTATATTTCGTATAATTTCATTGTAAGTTTTATGCTGGATACTTTTTTGTTCTTTAAGCTACCCATAAAATCAAAGTACTGGAAAAAAGATAATAAGTTATAAGAAGATAGTTGTGTAGGTCACCAGCCTATGAGATGAGAACAATGGCCTCATTTGCCTCTTTCAGGGGCAAAAAAGAGATGCTATTTAAGAGAACAAGAGCACCCAAAGCCATCACTTCACCTCTGGCCCTTCTCTATCCCAGTGAGAATCTATCAAGTCCCACTCCTTTATTTCCTATCCTTTAGCCAGCTTTTAACTCATAAAATGACCTTTCCTATTTTCAGAGACTTTGACCATGGATGTCTTCTTTGTCCCTTTCAAAGCTTTTACTGTGGAATCTTCTCAAATGCTTCTGAAAATTTGAACACACTATATCCACCGAATCCTTTCTGTCCATGCACTTATTATGAACTTATGGTTCATAAACCTCTGGGAGATTAGTAAAACATTACTGTCCTTCACAAAAGCCATATGGACTCTAGAGTTTTTTCCTTATTATGGATTCTTCCCTTTTACCAGAGACGGAAGTCAATCACGAGTCCATAGTTTCCAGAAAGTCCATCCAGATCTTGAGATGGAAAAAGTAGCTGTGAACAATTCTATTTATTTATGTATTGGAAAATATTTTAAAAAATATTTAAGTTTGCATAAGTGCTTCCATGTCCTGCCCGGAGGTCTCATCAATCACCCCTGTATCTGAGTTATAAGGTAAAAAATGCTTCTCCCTAAAAGTCTTTGAATATTCTCCCACTTTTAATATAATGCTTATGGAAAAACTGAAAATGACATCTTTAGTACAAAAGCAAAGGAGCTACTGTGTTTGTTGTCATTAAGGTTCAAATTCATAAATACTACAATTATAGTTAGCAGTAAGCAATACGAGCAGGAAGCATATCTGCTTGTTCAAATCCTGCAGTGTTTGCCTATGTGGGAAACCCTGAGAATTCTAATTTAAGGCTTTGAGTCACCTCTAAGATAGGAAAGTATAGTTGTTTGTTATGAAGGGAGGCACAATACTGTAATTACTTTTTTATGCCACTGTCAGCATCTTTAATAAGTATCTGCACTCTCCTCAGCGTGTGTACAAAGCCTTGATGCAGTCAGTGTAGAATAAAATTAGCACTTCTCTTTGTCCTGCTTTGTCCTTTCTGGTAAAGTTGTTCTGCTAAAACTGAGACAAAGATGCTATTTTCTAACTAATGAATAGAAAATACATTTGTTCTATTTATTTGTGGCATACCTAACATGAGGTCCATCAGGAACAGATTTTGTTTTTTCTAAGTTGCTAATTTGAAGTCATGCACAGTAGGGGAAATCTAGCCTTGGGCTAATGCTTTTTTCCATTCTTCAGATACCGGGTAAAACAGAGGGGTCTGTTCCACAGGTGTTGATCTCCTTTTTCCTTTCAAACTATGTAAATGAATAACATAGTAAGTTAAACTCAGAATAACTATTCCTAACCTGGATTTTAGAAACTTGTATTTCTTTCAACTTTTAGAATCACCATTGTGACCTCAATCTTGCCTACTTGCTCGTATTTCCCCTTTTCATTTAACCTTTTCAGAAAAATCACATCTCCTTTTAAGCCTTGCTTTCTCTTAAGGCTAACCTGTCACTGATTCAGCAGCATTACAACCTCAATAGCCATGGTAGCTAGTGGATGGCAGAAAAAGCAGCAGTTAATTTGAACAGGTTTCTGAATAAATGATCAGCTACATTCACACTGTGATCATTCAGTTCCCGCTTCTCATAGCACGGGCCATATGTCATCCTCAACTTTCCACCTGCGATAAAGCATACCTTTTAGGAAAAAAGCAGTCTTGATTTTTAGATGCCAACAGAAACCAATATAACCTGTTTTAGTTACTTCCCCTCACAGTTAAATCTGTGTACCTGATTGAAAGGCTGAATTTGTCTGACTTCTGCTGCCAGCCATTGAATCTTGTTATGCTGCCAGCTGCTAGGCTGAAAGCCCATTATCAGTATCATTATCAATTTAATTGATCTCTTGCTTCAGCTTCAAGATTAAGCTCTTAACTGGCACTTCTAACTATGCTGTAGAGTTATGTGAAATGACACCCCCTGCAGCCAGTCATTTGAGACATGGCTGTCTCCCAGCTTTTTCTTGAAAACTGGGTGTGCAAGAAATGCAACTAGCATGAGCCTGGATAAATCTGGTCTGCTATCATGTAACTCCTACTTTGTTCATGCTTCACACAAGTGTTGATGACTAAGTACACACAGTGGAAAATCAGATCCACTGAAATTTGTTTGTCTAGATGTTGGAAAACATTAATTTAAATTCTGAACATCTGTCTTCTATGAAAATATTCCTGCCCCTATTTACTTGCTATTTACAAATATTCATGTGAATGTATTATTGTTTCCAAGGTTGCTTGGTGAATAGCTGCTGTACATATGGAGACATGTAGTTGCATGGACATAACTATTTCTGCAATAAAAAAGATTATTCGTTCTTTGTATTTTTTCCATTTTTCAGCATTTCATCCAGCTAATCAGGGAATAGAAGCAAATGCTTCTTACTATTAGATGTCCATTGACATGCCCTGAATAGACGGTAACAAACAGGTGAGTCTACAAAATGTTTCAGGGTTTTTTGGCTATTTGTCAAGTAGATCTAAATAATAAGCACTTTTACAGAAATAAATCTTTGTTTATTGAACCAAACTCACAATAGAACCTGTCTTCTATGAATAATTTCCTCAATTGCTCAGAAGACAAAAAATTCCTCAGAAGACAAACATTTTTTATCCACTTCTGACACTGAAAGAATGCTATTAACTGTCAAAAGCTGGTCTTTAGAACAGTCTTGGCTTTCATATTTTGGTGCTTGCTTGCTTTCTGTGCTCTTGCAGTGTGTACTCCTCTTGCTTTAGATCTTGACTTCTATTCACTGAGGTGCTGGTAGAACAGGTAATAGTGTTCAGCTAGATAAAACATTCTCAGTGCTTCTTAAGATATTAGGACTGCTGGTCAGGAGTGCTCAGACTGGTTCAGGAATTTTCAGTTCACAGATGAAAGTACAAACTGTTTGATACTGGTGCACATGGTGACATCTTTGATGGGTGCAATAAAGTCTTTCTGCTATGCTTGTGAGTAGCTGCAGGAATATATTTACAGCTCAGTGACTGATTTTGCAAATCTGTTTCTCTTTCCATTTGCAGCGTGAGAAGTGGTGTAATATTTGTTTCTGGTTTAAGTCAATGGTCTGCTAAACATCTTTTTCCTTTCAAGAAGGAACAAAGAGAGCAGAAGATATTCCCTAAATATCTATTTTAGGGAGACATGCATTGCATCTCACCAGCTTTTTATCAAATTAATAGGAGACTATCCTTTGTGAAATAGACAACTTTATAGCCTTGTAAAATGTGAAGATGAGATATTTCTCTAATTTGCCCTTTAGCTCTTCTTTCATGGAAAACTATTTTTCACAGCAAAGAGATTTGAAATATTTCCCAGACCTATTTTAGAAACTGGACAGACCTCATTGTCTTCCTTCTGAATTTTCTAGTCTGAAACTAGCTCTAGTGATGAAAAAATGTACTTTATATGCTCTTGGCACTGCCAGTAACAGCTTCAAACTAGAAATTAATTTTTAAACACCTGGCTTCTCTGACCACTGTACTACTATTAAACTCTGGCATAAACTTTAGTCGTACTCAGTCACAGTTGATGATAGCTTTTTTTTTTTTTAATCTCCGTTTTATGGTATACATTACCTTTTCTACTGGATTAATATTTAACTGAAAAGAAATTGGAAAAGAAAAAAAATGGAAAAGAAAAAAGGTGTATTAAAGGTACACATGCCTGGTAAAATTAGAAGTTTCATGTTATCTGCTAATAATAGCACTTCACTTTGGCTCAGCTGTTTGCACCACTGTGGAAAAACACTAGAACCACTATTTTCAGTTCCTTCCAGTGGCTGTTGTCCTATTAAAAGGCTGCAACATCAGCAGGCACGGTGATCTGAAACATTTTAAAGGAAATGATTGAAAAGGGAAAGCCAGCTGTCTCTCCCAAAATTTACCCTAGCCTGCCTGAAGGAAAGAGATTAAGCAGGAACATCCATTGCCAGCCTGCCTGTTCTGGTCTCCTACTGAAATAATTGTTAGGGGCACAACTGTCTTGACTGACATCAAAATAAAAATGAAGATCTCTGATATGCGGTAGGATATGGATGAACCTGGTGAATCTGAGGTGGCAACTGGGAAACAAACACTTCAGCTGTGTGCTTCTCTTCTCCACCAATCTGGGACCAGCATAGAACAGGGCCCAGAATACCTGAGAATTGAGATTTGAATTCATTTCCTTTACAGTTCCAGAGGGCAGAAGCCTAATGTTTATAGCAAGCAAAGTAATCATGCAAATCATTCTATCATCTTTTTGTTTTCTCTTTTTCTTAAGTGCACTGTTATTTCTACTGCTAAAAATTGTAACATTAAATTGAACAAACAAGATGCAACTGAATATTTAAGTACGAACCTAGGCAGATTAGGACACATGCTGATGTGGAAAAAACAGGTGCTGTCAGTAACATATGGAACTTCCTTGAATCAGTGCTCTCCAACCTTGGAGTTTCCACAGCCCAACAAGGACTGTGAAGTTGGTAAGAATACATATCTTGGTCAGATTTCCTCATTTTAACTTTTCAAATTTTCTGTGGCTGCAAGGAAGTTCTCCGTAAGTCATGGATTCCTTTGGAAGTCTAAAACACAATGATCATTTATGCTTTGTTAAATATGCTCAGGAAAGCACCTTGCAAACTGGGAATACTAAGGAGTGAATTAAATTGTCTCTGTTGAAATCAGCAGTGGTTCTTTTCTTCAGGGTAGTTTGAGCCAGATTTCATCCTTGTCAATGGTAACAAAATGCTTTCTTAGACTTCACTAGATAAAAAGCCAAGAAAGTGTTATACAGAAATTCACACTGCTTTGGAGTTCTAGGGCACTTATCTTGTTTAGCATTAGTATAGATGGGCTTTTTTTCTTTCCTTTTTCCTTTTTTTTTTTTAATTATTCTTTTCAGAAAATGAATAAAACAGGAATTTATAAGTGAAAGTATAGAATACATAAAATAAAACTTAAGAATTTTTGAAATTGTTGCTACAAGAGCTCAAATATTTCTGTTTATTTTGTTTTCTTCTGAATAACAGCCTTTGGCCGCTATCAATAAAGCAAGGGAATTCCTGTACGTTGTTGTTTCTACTGGCAAGTAAAGGACAGTATGACACTGTGCAGCATCTACACATGATACGTTTTAGATATATAAATACATGCTAATTACTCTATAAGCATATTTTTATGTCAGTATTCCAGATAAAATTTGTATCTGGTGTGATACAAAATAGGTATCTTAATTCTCTATTTCTGTGCAACCAGTTGACCCCTCATTCTGTACATCTAAATCTCTTGTCCTTCCATAATGCTTTGTTTTCCTTTGATATGTAACAGCAAATTTCCAGAAGATTTTTGCTTTAATGTGCTGATATAGATGATAAAATGTAGAGTTTTTTGGCATGACATTTTTTTGAATTTCATATATATACAGTAATAGTAAAACTTGAAAAAAGTGTCTTTGCACTTATGGTATTGTATTGATACAACTTTTAATGCTAAAGCACGTTTCTGTGTTTTAGGGGCTAGCTTTTATGGCCTTCAATACTTTATTCTAACACCAGCACTGAAGGAAGGTTTAGTTCACACACATCAATGGTTTTAATGCAGCAACCTTTTCAACTGGAGCTAAGACGTGAAAATTCTTAAGCTTGCTTGGAAGGCTTATTCAACACCGTGAGCTTGAGCTCAGCTGAATCACAATGTGACAATGCAAAGCAGCCTACAGAGAACTAAATTAAAAATACAAGTAATAAATTCAGAGTTTGCCATATGTAGAAACAAAATTTTGGAGTGCTTGAATAAGTTATTGTTCCATGAAGAATATCGTATGTCCCTATTCCTGTTTATTCTGAAATATTTTCTTCTTCCAATTTATTATGACATTTAATGAAAGCTCAAGAATATTGAGCGTATGGTTCTTCTGCGATATAGCTAAAAAAAAAAAAGCAATCATGAGCTTATGGTGTTCTTCCTTTGCACTATCACTGATTTGACAGTGGGTTACTCAGCCTCCTGAGTTTGCATATTTTGTGACTAGGACATGGCAATTGTTATATTTGGAAAGGAAGCCATTATTCCTGCATTTTCTTTTTTTATCTTAGCTATCATTTAGTAACAATTGTGGTAACTTCCAAGCATTGAATGCTTCCTTAACAATTTGTGTCATAAAAATATTTAAAGTATGATGTCCAGCTGTAAAAATAAAAAAAAATCTTAAGATTTATCTACAGGATATGAATTAAATGGGCTGCAGAAAGAGTGAGTATGCCTCACCAAGAGGCCAGGAGAGGAGGAACTACCACCTCTAATGAGAACAGACATATTATTCAAGAGTGAAGTCCCTGTAGCCATCTTTTTGGGGCCATGTTCTCTACCTGCAGTAGGAGGGTTCAGGACGCAACACTTTATTTCACAGTGATGTAAGTACCAGGGCTGCAGGTGATGGAAGGTGAAGCTGAGGCTCACACGACAAGTGTAAGATGAGAGAAAAGGTCTAGAGACAGAATTTAGAAGCTCTTGTGAAGAAGTATGAAGATCATGTTTATTACAATAGAATTTTGTATTTTTTTCTGTCTACAGGACCATGGAGGATACACCATTGCCGATTTATGAAATAAGAGCAGACATTTCCTTTTCTTCACTCATGGGCCCTCCCTCCTCAAATGAAACATGTCTGCGAAGAAATGTTTACAATGTCTAAAAGAAGAAACTTGTCCCATGCAAAAAAAAATATTTTTGTTTCACTGGTCTGAGTAAATGACTATAAAGAGTAGATTTGGTTGGAATGTTTCAACATAGATTTTGGTTATTTGTGCATTTATGCCCAGCAACTAAGGCTTTACTGTAGATCATGTAAGTAAGTTGTATCAAGAGTTACTAAAAAAGCAATACTTTTTCAATTAAATACTTCATGTTTTTATTTAATGCATGTTGCTCTGAGACAAATTCTAGTGTATAAATTACTCTGTTGTATCAGAATGGCATAGTTAAATGAAGATTATAAATGTCAGTAGTAAGATGTATTTTATTGTGGGTAAAAAGCCTTGTCAAATGGGTGACAACAAAATCAAAGTATCTGAGTATATAGGAGTGTCTCCCTGGTGATTGCTTTTAATATTATTTATTGTAAATTTAGATTGTGAATTTCAGTTTCCTTAGCATGGCAAATCATTCGGTATTCTCCTCACATAAAGATGCTAGAGAATAGTATTAATTGCAATGTTTGTAGGTTGGTCAGATACTTGTCTGACGAACAGGAAGAACCTGTGCAAATAAACTCTTCCTAGTATTACATATCTAATGGCCACTGAACAAATAAAAATGTACATGAAAATATTCATATTTACGCTATGAAGCAAGCTGTCTGCAAAGTACAAGAATGAAATGTCTTCTGTTCCATTTTTTTAACATTACCTTTAATTTCCATTTAAAATTAATTTAATCTTATTATAATTAAAATATATGTTAATGATCAGCTCATTGTTTTGAGGATCTAACTATGCTTTTGCATTTTGTTTTTTCTTTAAAAACATTTTGTTACTAAACTTATGAAAAATTTTCTAGACTATGGAAATAATAATTACAATGATATTCATTCACTGAAACATGGCAGCAAGATTTAAGGTCCACTCATTCTGAATGATAGTTTCCATTACATGGGTGGTTTTTTTTGTGGGGGTGTTTATTTATTTATTTATTTATTTATTTATATTTTATTTTTGCTTTTATGTCTTTCTTTCTCTTAAGAGTTCATGTTGAGCCACATTCATTGTTGCCCACAATATTGTATAAGCTGTGATTTTTCTAGTGCAGAGGATTATGAACTGAAATGTAAATTTCGTTCCAGCGTGCAGAAGAAATTTGCAGTAAGTGAATGCTTTATTTATATCAAGTACTATCGAGTATTTGGTTTTTATTTTCTACTAATAACTGAGACAGCAATGTTTCTAGGGTGGAAGACTGTACCTGTGCAATATTCTTTCGGAAGAAGTGATCATATTTCTCAGCCATGGAAAACTAACATAAGGTCAAGAAAGCTTTATAAGGTCATGGGTGCTGTTTCACTAAGCTACAAAGGAGCTGATAAAGCAGAGTGTTGGTCTAGCAGAAATGCTTCCCAGCGGGAAGTGCTAATCAGGGCATCCTTGGCTGGTAGAAGAACAGTGGAGAGAATGCTTGGAGGACAGCGTCTCATTGGAACTGAAACATCATAAAATCTTTTGCTTTTTAAATTTTAATTAAGGATACAACCAGCCTTTTAACAGAAAGTACTTTTAAATATACGTGTATATTTAAAAGAGGTATATAGTCTGTTAGAATTTTTTATTTTTGGTTTTTAAGAAACCATATAGGATTTTAATCTTATACTTGTGTTATAAAATTCTGTTCTTACCATCTGTCAAACAGTAATAGATTCTAAGCTCTTGAATTTTTTTTTTTTTTGGAAGAATGTGGGTATTTTCTTAGCCTGTCTTCCTATATTGATGTTCCCTCTTTTAAAGAGAAGAAATACGAAATACACAGCCCTATCTTTCAGGAATGCTAGAATGTACTTCAGAGAATACTGACTTAGTTGGAGAGAAAGAGGCAGACAGTAGTTTTTTCATATTTCAAAACTGTCCTTTTGAAATAGGCAGTGCTTCATATAGTGAGGGATAATATCTCTGTTCTAAATAAAAGAAGACTGCAATTGAAAATCCTACTGGAAAAGAATATTAGTAGGAAAATGTTAGAAAAGCTGTTGGAAAATTCTCTGTTGTATCAGTTTGTTACAGCAAGCTACAACTAGAAGAAAAGGATATATATATATTTCAGTTTTGATATGCATCTATATTTTTCAGAAAGCCTAATTTATCTCTCGATTAGAGATACTGCCCTAATCTAGAAAACTGCTCTGCAGTCTTGATTTTTCTACTAGTAAACTGATGTGTTTTTTCACATTCAGTTCAAAGTTTTGGTCCTGGTTTTCAGCACTGTATTTTTTTATGCCTCACTATCAATACCAAGCTAACTTAATTGCATACGATGGCAATGATTCGATAAATACTTTTCATGAGTTTGATCGGGATAGTGTTTATATTCTTTGGAGAGCAAATGATCCTAGGTGAGCAAGATATGTTTATGTATATTTATATGTATATATAAACATATATACATCCTGTGGTGAGGAAGGGATTAACTTCATTTTTAATGAAACAAATACTGTGTTCTCATATAGTAAGTGAAACTCCTGTTACTCACACCATTAGGCGGGGAACAGTCCCTGTATTAGTCCAGGAACTATAGGTAATTTAGATATTGTCCCTTCCCTCATATACCATTTACGAGTGCTTTGGAAGAAAAGTAAAAAAATGTAAGTATAGATCCTTTTTCTTTTATTTCAGTTATTTTGTCCTCAGATGTAGAGACAGCCTGTGACTTGAAAGTTTTGCAGTTCATTTGGGTTCCTTCACCGACAAGATCAGGGCTTAAGAAGAAGGACAAATATATAGATAATTTTCTTGCTAGAAGGCATATGTGTGTATATTTTTAGCTAATGGATTACTACAATATTAACTAAAGCTCACATAATATTAATTGTATTACATGTAAGCTCTCCTTAAAGGCTTTCACAGTATAATGCTAAGATGCCATTTTTACTTAATTACCATAGTTTTCCATTCCTATTGGTTGCGTACATTGCTTTTAGCATTATCTAATGCAAGCATGTCTTAAACCTATATAAAACTGATATTTGCCAACATCATGCACTGCATGTTGCTTATAATATTGAAATAAATTAGTAAAAGAAATTATTAAAAAAAACTTCAGCATAATCCTATTAACCCAGACTGGTTTAGGAGTTACTTCTTTCATGCAGAAACATTGCCAACTAAAAGAAATGCAGCTTTAGTTAAATGCATTACTATGACAAAAGCAGTGGCCATTGGGTGTCGCTCTCGATCTGTTCAGTTTTATACAAAATACTTTCTTGGGCACTACAAATGTTTCTTCTGGTCCAGTGAGCAGCAGGTGCCCTCTTAACTATTTGAACATCCCTACAGAGAAGAAATGAAAGGAGAATGTCTGATTATGGGGAAATACTTTTTTTTCTTTCCTTTATTTTTCTTTCTCTGATGAAAACTGTATTTCATCTCCACCTTTACTGTTAACCTCATTGAAGACGTACAGGAATGCAAAAATGGAACTGAGTTTCAAATCTCAGTTATTAGGTTTTTTGCATGCTGAAAACATATACAGAAATAGAAAAATGGAACCATTTTTGTATGTTTGTGTGTGTACAGGTTGCATGGATTGTGACTTGATGAATTTAAAATTTAGTAAAGTCAAAAGGATATTTTTATATATTATACTCCATGATAATGCTATTTGCAGAAATGCGCCAATTGGTGGTGGTGCAAACACATGGCCTGATTTTACCAAAGCTTTTTCTGCTGCTCTTTAGCGTGTGGACTACACAAACAGCAGAGGATGCTGCAAACAGTGAAGGTGGCCATGTAAGAAAGAACACTGAATGTGTCAAGTATTGTAAAAACAGAGAAACATGTTCTTCCTTTTTGCCTGTTGCATAAAATATTTGGACAGAACGCATAATTATTTATTATTTAGTAAGTCTGAAAGTAAAAGAAATAGCAGAATGAATAGTGTGAAGTTATGTCAGTAAATGTCAAATATATTTCCTATTTTGACCTTTCTTGATGAGTTTTTCCAGAATTTTGACCAAGGAGAAAATGTCAACTTCCCTTTTTAAAGTAGCATATTTTTTTCCAAGTTAAAGTTTTCCATTTGTGTCCTCAGGATAGCTCAAAATGTTAATGATTTTTATATTCCAGCAAATTGGGAATTGGAAGGTTGAATTTCAGGGTTCTGCTACAGAACAAAAAAGTCATAAATTCATAAAAGAGCACACAGAAAACGAAAGAATATTCAGTGGCATTCACTTTAATTAGATGTTTCTATTTAAAGTCATCACCAAGGCATAACACAATCTTCTCCAAATAAGCCCAGAATTGATGGCAAGTAGAAAAAGCTACATGTTGAGAAGGTCAACAAGCCAAGACTATAAAGATTCAGCAAATTTGACATCTAGGAACAGCTCAAGCAGATCATATGTTTACCTCTTTTAATGAATTATTTTCTAGCTTGATAAGATCAAAAAGGCAGTAAAACCATATATGAAGAGGCTTATTTTTTAAATGAGGTAACTCTTGAATGCTTTGAGAAAACTTATGGACACATTTCAAAAACTTGTCTACATTGACCCTTTGAGCAGGCAATTCATATATATTAGTGCTCTTTCAGTACTAAATAACATATCAAGCTAGCTCATGAACAGTTACATTTGTTTTGCAGCATGTATTCTGTTAAGAAATAATAATAAAGCTGATATTTTTAAGCCTAACAGCATTCTTTTACCCTTTTACCTTCTCCTATTCCCTACCTGCATCTCAGATTTGTACATCATCTGATTCGTTTACATTATGTGTCATTTGTTTTTAGCCTTGGAAGCCTCAACAATAGAATTCAGAATGTACTTTTATTTTTTTCTCTTTCTCTCTTTTTATTCATTAATTGTTTTGGAGCACCTAAGGGTTGAAGCACTATATAATCTCTACAAATACGAATATCCCTTCTCAAGATGAATAGTAATTGGTAGAACTTTACATGAGATTATGAGCTGTTATGAAGCTAAGACTGATTTATCATTACAGTGAACTGTTTTTCAAAGAAATGCGCCTAAAAAGTGTCATACTTAAACAAATGTCACAATTTCCCAGTGCTTTCTGCTCTGAATGTTTGTTAGTATCGGTGATTTTACTTAAGGGAATGCTGCTGGGAGAGCATCTCCAGGTGGATTTCTAAACTATCACTATGGTGTAGTGAAAATATTTTTTTCATTTTGAAAATTGCCTTCGGTGATTTGCTGGAGATCCATCATTAGCTTTGTTTTGATTGTTCTTCTTCATGTCTTTAGCATATTCTGAAAATTGAAGAGGTATCTATGAAGCTTTGAAAGGACCATGCACTTAGTTTTAGGTCTATAGTGTCTTCTCTTTTGACAAATCAAATATTAAGTCTTTGAAGGACACAGTATTCAATACGGGAGCCATCAACAATCAAAAGAAGAAGTAAATTAAAAAATATATTTTTCAGGCAGTGTATTTGTTTGTGTTTCAAAAGAAGACTAATTTATTTGTGTAAGAATTAAAAGAAATATAGATATGAAAAAGAAAAAAACCCCTAAAGCTAAACTAGGAACATAACAATGAATTGAATTTCCATCACAGAAAAAGCCTGAAATAACACAATGATTAGAAATCAATACTAAGGAGATAAAAAAGAGATTAATATAAACTGATAGCTTTTACTGAAATTATTTATTAAACTCACCTGTCACTAAGGAGATTTTGGGAAAATATTAGAAAAAAATATTAAAGATAGATAATTTTGTAACTGGTGATAGATGAAAAAGATGTAAACATATTTAATGTTGTGCTCAAAATAAGGAGCTTACATTTCTAGGCAGAAGTGATTATTTCTGAGTTAGTTATGATCTAACAGATTGCTGCTGCTGCTGCTGAAACCTTAAGCAAGATGAGAGAGAGATGACAGCACTGAGGGAGTTAGCAGATATTATAGCCAGAACCCTCTCAAGAATTTACCAAAGGTCTGGAGGGATCATAGAATCATAGAATGGCTTGGGTTGGAAGGGACCCCAAGGATCATCAAGTTCCAACCCCCCTGCCACAGGCAGGGCCACCAACCTCCAGATCTCTGCTGTCTGGAAGATAGCCAATGTTACATCCATCTACAAAAAGGGCATGAGAGAAGACCCAGGAAACTACAGAGCTGTTAGTTGAACCTCAGGACCTGGAAAAGATATGGAGAAGATTGTCCTGACTGCTGTTGAAAGGCACTTAAAGAACAAAGCAGTTATTAGGCATAGTCAACATGGGTTCAGGAGGGGTAAGTCCTGCCTTAGTAATTTGATCTCGTTTTATGATAAGGTCATCCACATGGTGGATGAAGGGAAGGCAGTGGATATAATCTTTCTGGATTTTAGCAAGACGTTATATACCGTCCCTCACAGTATCACAATTTGTCCCTTCTGGACAAATTTTACAACTGTGTGATAAATAAGTTCATGCGCTGCTGTGTGGTGAACTGGCTCAAAGGGTAGCAGTGAATGGGGCTACATCCGGTTAGCAGCTGACCACTAGCGGTG
This sequence comes from Penelope pileata, assembly GCA_013396635.1. Taxonomy (NCBI): domain Eukaryota; kingdom Metazoa; phylum Chordata; class Aves; order Galliformes; family Cracidae; genus Penelope; species Penelope pileata. The sequence goes on along the minus strand of WBMW01006293.1, from coordinate 58,964 downwards.
TTCCCCAGGGCTCAATTCTACGGCCAGTTCTGATCTACATCTTTTTCAATGATCTTGATGCAGGGGTTGAATACATCCTTATCAAGTCTGTTGATTGTACTATACTGGGAGGTGCTGTTGACTCTTGAAGGAGGGGAGGCCTGGCAGAAGGATCTAAGTAGACTGGACCACTGGGCAATTATAAGCGACATAAAGTTCAGCAAAGGTAAATGCAAAGTTTGTCACCTGAGATGGAACAATGTTCAATATTTCTATAAGTTAAAACTACAATAATTGTCAGATTAATAGCCAGGTTAGAATTTTTCCTACTTTTTCTTCTCTGAGTGGAAAAGAGATCAGATAGGACTCTGTGCTCTTGTTGAATGCATAGGTATGGATATTTTGATTGGGAAGAAGCAAAAATGCCTGTACCATTCCAGCACTGCTGCTCTCAATGTTCTCTCAAAAATCCATTCCCAATACAAGTAAACGTTCTGCTCTCATCTGTTTTGTTATCAATGATAAACCACATCAACAGTTTTTCTGCATGTGTCTTCTTAATACATGCCGGTATTGGTAATCGAATTGCCATATAAGAACTTAAAATTTGTATGGATATTTTGTTGGCCCTTGTAAACTACAAAAAAAGTTACTAATTAACTATGTTGTAGACTTAAAATTTTGCATATTCTACTTTCTTTTTTCTTTTAACATACTGAATATATTGCAAAATATTCATCCAACTTTAGAAATGATGATCTTGATTAAAACCAATGTCATTAAATTACTATGCTACAGAGGTAATGGTGATTACAGATGAGGACCCATAGGCCTGCACTGGAAAGACTCAGATTTTTGATGACTTTTGATGACCAGTGACATTAAAATCTTTGCTAAAAAAATAAGTATGGACATCTTAAAAAAATAAATTTTAAAGTGCCATGATCCTTGATGAAGAGGTTCAATGAGCAACAACAAAGCTTCTAAAGAGCTCACTCTCTGTCTCATTGAGGCAGAAATGGTTTGTACCACAAGGGAGATGACAAGAGATCTTGCAGAAGATACATCCGTCCATTTTGGATGTATTAGGTTTGTATGAATTTGCATATTTGGTCAACAACCTCTTTCTATTGTCTTGGTATAAAGCCTATTTTCTCTGTTTGCTTTTGTCCTAAATAAAAACTTTAAGCAATATTCATTGTTCCGTGTTCTGCCTTTAAACCAAGTTTGCTGCAATGAAAACCAGTGGACTGCATGTGAGTGTAGGAGCACTTCATGTTTTCAGTTCAAAATAGATTTGTTAGTTAATGGCCTGAAAGATGTAGAAGGGATGGGAAATCAGCCTGGTTACTGTCACAGGTAGAAATTTCAACGGATCTGAAAATCTATCATTGCTCTAGAAGATTGTTTTTTCTCCAGGAGAAGAATCGCATTTTTAATGAGTGTTTCATTTTGAAAGAAATGAAAGAAAAGAAATGCATTCTTGTATAAATTTTCAGTTTATTAGATAGCCAGCATTGGTACTAATTCTAGGTTCTCCCTCACTCATATGTTCAAAATCTGGTGCCCTTCTATGCTGAAATGATGGCACTGGTGGAAAAAGTAAGGGCAACTGATGTCATCTACCTGGACTTGTGCAAGGCCTCTGATGTGGTCCCGCACCACAGTTAGGAAGTTATAATGTTAGGAAGAAATTCTTTGCTCAGAGAGTGGTGGAACAGGCTGCCCAGAAAAGCTGTGGATGTCCCATCCTTGGAGGTGTTTAAGGCCAGGCTGGAGCCCTGGACAGCTTTACCTGGTGGTTGGCTTCCCTGCCCACGGCAGAGGGGTTGGAACTAAAAATGGTCTTTAAGGTCCCTCCCAACCTAAGCCCTTCTCTGATTCTTTGATTCTATGAGAAGACTCAGAAGGCTATAGTTTGCTGAAACTGCCCACCATACTTTTATGTAAACTGATAATCCACTAAACCCAAACAAACTCTGGCCTTTCACAAAATAACTCACCCAAAGAAATTCACCCAGTTGTTCTCTAAAATAATTTCTTAATTGACACAGTATGCAAAGCCCACTTATTGCCTGCTTTTCTCCTAAATTAGACAGATTTTATAGGTAAGATATATTAATAATAATATTTTCCAAGGTATCTATTCTGTCTGAGGTGCAGAGGCTTTGGCTTTAGAGAGAATATTTTAGTATCTCTTCTTGTCATGTTCCTCATAGTCCTTCTTCACCTAAAAACAGAGGTTGCTGGGTATGGGTAGAGGGGAGAATTTCATCTGAAGTTGAGAAGGAGTGGTACAGAACAAAGAGTGGTGAAAAGAGAAAGCACAGAAAGATCAACCAAAATAAATAAATTTAAAAAAAAGTATAAAGTATGATGCTACCTGGCTATCACTGTCACAGAATCTTGAACAGATTCAGAAAGAAACTGAGTTGTTGATGAAGGCAGAGGTCACAGTAGCAATGAGGAAATCACAAGTGTTTTGAGAGAGCACAACCTTCAGCCATCTGGTGAAATTGTGAGAAATGAGATGTCTCTGAGAACCGTTAAGAAGTACTTCTGTCTTTCCAAATTTGTGGGCAAATTTTTTGGTGACTGCGATTGTAATTTGCTGCTCTGATGCTTAGAATGGCTGGGGGACAGGGACATTAATCTTGTACACTGAAAACAAAATATTTTTTTCTGGTGGCTGAGTCATTATTTTCTGTTTTTCACAGCATTAGCGGTAAATTTCTTTTTTTGAAAGAATTGACAACAACTTTTGCCATATAAGGATAAAACAAAGTTAGAAAAAATAAACTCTTGAAATAAACATCTCCTCATGAGTTAAAAAGGCAATTTATTTAAAATTTAATGAAATGTGGTTTTTTATGTATTTGGTGTATTTTGTCACAGCAGCAAGGGTATACATAATTTATATCTTGTTTATAAGCCTAACAAATGTGTTTTCCAGAGATAAGGGGTCTGTTTCTAATAGCAGTTATTCTTTGCATAGCAGAACTTTCCTAAAAGGTTTATGAACATTACTTATGATTATTTGTTGGTGTTACTGCTTTCTTCAATTGTAGCCCCTGCCTCACATGCCAGAAACCCTAATGTTTAGTTAAATTTTAATTACTTCATTCAATGACTAGTGAAGATCAGCTTTCCTTCAATTAATTCCACAGAACAGCATCCTGACACTGGCCTGTAGATGTACAGCTCTGTCAAGTAAGAAACTAATATTTAATTACTGTACACAATTATTTAGAATCTATGATTCTGTAATTTAGGAATCAAAATCCTAGGTACAAGATACTTGTCACTGATAGTTTTAGCTTTGTATCCCAGTTTTGCTTTGTAATCCACTAGTTTTACATCTACTCTAATGTATTAAAAATCCAAATGCCAAAGTCTTTTATCAAATTGAACTGTATGTGAACTATTTTTGCTAGATTTTCTAAAGCTATTGATTCCTACTTAAAACCTGTAATAAACTGCCATATTTTCAAGAGCTCAATCCTCAGTGCTTGTTCTCCTGAAAATACATATCTTAGTGCTCCTAGCAGAGATTAAACTGGAAATGGTGTGCATGAAATCTTGGCTCTACTGAATTTGGTGACAAAAATGCTATTGATTTCAGTGAAGTCAGGGTTTCACTCAGCAAAATGAAAGCATTTTTAAAAACTCTCCTTGAAATTCAGTCTCTGCCTCTTATGGGGAGAAACAAATAGCTGATTATTAAGGTGTTATCATCCCTTCTTTCGTTCTCTGCTCAGCAGTGAAATAACACACTAGTGGCATAATAGGTTTTAGAGTTATCACTCAGGGAGATAAATGGAGAACTTGTGTGCTTCACTCCTAGATCTACTTTTGTTGCAGCTGAACTGTCAGCTCTCACAGGCACCACTCTGTGAGTTTTCTTTTGCAACGTTTTCTTCACTGTGACAGATTCCTAAGCATAGATTTTTCTTTCAAATGAGAGCTTATATTGCAGTTACATAGGCAGGATCTGATTTACCACACTGCTGGGAACTAAGCTGATGTGACCCCAGCTCTCCAGACACCCTCTTGGTAATCTGCAAAATTAAACCTCTAAAGAGTCAAGTGGCCTTGAAAACAGATGTGAAGTTTGTATTCGCTCTTATCTTTAAGGTTTCTGTGTACAGAGTTGGTTCAGCTGTCTGCCTCCTTGTCCCTGATGATTATAAACAAGCCTCTGTGTATGCCTCCAGATGATTTCTCCTTGTACTGCGCTGATACCATTAGAACAAGTTATGCTTTGTGACTGGGAAACTGGGGTATTGGATTTGGGCTCAGAAGGGGGGGGGGGAATGTTATTTTTCCTCTTCTGTCATTGAGCCCCATTGTGAACTTGGGCAAATTAGTTCACCTCATTAATTTACCCAATGTGTAGAAAAGGAATAATTCTTCTTAGGAAGAACCACCTGTTCTTAGACTATCTCAGGCAGAGCAGTGACTGAGGGTATTTTGGCTGAAGCACTGAAATACACAGGAGGAGAGGTGGTGGTTCTTGGAGAGAAAGGTAACAGAGGACACTAAGAAGTGGCAGTTCTTGTCTTTGTCACTACTTGCATCTAATGTAGAGCAAATCATCCACTCTTTGTGTTTTAGTTTCCAGGAGGATTTGTCTATTGAATAATGGTTTTATTTTTAAAATACTGTTGAGTTACATAGAGATCGGACTTATACAAGAAGTCTGTAAATGTATTTAGATATTTTAAAAATGATAATGGGAAATAAAAGCTTTTTTGTCAGTGGAAAGCAAAGGATTGGAGAGAAAAGAAGCAATGAAAATTCAAGGAAGTAATAGAAATATAGAAGTAGTGGATCCCAGATATTAGCTAGGGAGCTAATGTTTATACAATGTAATTATGGTTTTGATCCAATAGTCAGAAGTAGGGGTGTGTTGGCTGCTTCTTTTAAGAGGATAATTCATAACGTAATCCTGTAAACATACTATGAAAACATACACATCTGTGTTCTCCTGTGCATGGTGGAATCAAGAACAACAGAAATGCGTTCATTCAAAATTTCAAATGTCTCTTATGTAGTCTGGCTGCTGTTTCAAAATCTGATTTGTCTGTCTGTCGTTCATTGAATATCAGCTGCTTTGTGTTTCTGCTGTTTCACCTTTCACACTATTGTAGAACTGCAAACCATTCAGTTCTACCATGGTGCAAACCCTCATAATTAATAATAATAATTATTATTAATATCTAACTACTTATGTGTTACTAGAGTGCAGGAGGAGTGTACTTGTCAGCAGAAAAGTACTTGTGCCAGCCTGCCTTGTGCTACTGGTAGAGCTGTGCTGCCTGTGGCCACCCCCTCCTTGTCCTTGTCCATGCAGCTCTGATGACACCAAGCAAGGCTGAGCACACAGGTACACCGAAGGACCACGTCCTTGCTGCTGGCTGTCCCCAGGTCAGTGCTGACTGTTCTCTGGTGTGCTTACATTTTTTCAGTTATCATGCAAGAAGCAGTATCTAACCACTCCCTCACTTAGCCATTACTTAACTGCAAAAGCTTCTCTGAGTACCTTAACAACCCAGAACAGAAATACTTCGAGACTACAGTAGTGCAATATAAAGTTACAAAGTATTATTTACTCATTTACTTTCCCAGAAGGTGAAAAAGTGGCTGCAGTAGTTTCTCAAATGACTCTTGATTTAGCAAGAGTAAATTACAGATGTTTGGCTAAAAGGGTTTAAAAGAAAATGGAATCTCTTAGATACTTGGTTAAATTTTCTTGGTATTAGGGTCACCCACATGAATCTTCTGCTGAGGCTGCCTATGCTTTCCCCTGGCTGAAGGAGGTTGCTTAGCAACCCCATGGATTGAGTCACGAGAAAAAGCAGTGTGATGACAAAAAATGTTCACATTCCAATTGTTAGGAAAAAAAAGTGTACCCTTCACTTACAAAGTATATGTTTCTAAATGACACTGTCTTGGTAAATGGAAAACTATAGATTTGGGTAACCTGAACATTTGTTTTTACTCTGCTCAGATACTTGAAGTGCTAGAATTCACTGAACCCTGACTTCCATTGACTAGGTTTTGAGTTTTCAATATCTGTCTCTTCAGACAAACCCACTCCAGACCTTCAGTCTTCAGACAAGCACTCCACTGGTTGCAGTACACCTTGATAACGAGATAAAATTGTGTCTCTGCAAAGAGAATTAATGCCATTATGACATTTACTGAACACATAAGGTACTTAAACACATCAGAAAATGTGTGACTTTGTAAAGGACTTCAATTTTTAAATGTGAAACTGTCTTTAAGGCAGAAAGATTTTTGAAAGCTTATTTGGATTCCTAATATGAAACTTGGTAAAACCTCTATCTTTTTTTTTTTTTTTTTTTAATATGCTATTTTTTTTCCTTCAGAGGGCTGGCACAGCCTCCATTGCTAAAATTTTGAGCCACTGTTATTGTCTGTCAGATATAATCCCGCAGAATTTCAGCCAGCAAATGTATGATGTTTTCTTTTTCTGATCTCACATCAGATGAAGGTTTATTGATGTCTTTTTCACTGTATTAAACAATTTCATTTTTCTTTTTCAAAGAAAGGTAAATTCACGTGTTTATGAAGAACTTGGTTAAAAATTCTTAACTTAGCATAGATAAAGATGCTTTAGTGTAGATAGAGGCAGAGAAAGGAAAACATACTAATGTAAAGGATCTGACTAAAATTTCTTTCCTGAGAGACGTAAATTTGAAAGGAGTCTTTGGGCAAGATGATGTTTCCCTTTGTAGGGGTTCAGAAGTCAGGTTCGTGTTAAAGAACATTTGACTAAGTGCAGCAACAGGCTGATTCTTTCCTGCTTTGGGGAAAAATCCTTCTCCATTTATATATATAAACAAAATTTAAAAAAGACTCCCAAGGACATGTTAATTCTCTGGTAGAGAAAAAACGTTTTTAATGGATCAGAAATTCATGTTGTTAGGCTGGTGTCTCCATTACCTTATGTAATTCTATTGTTAATCTACAAAAGTTATCTCATTCTCTTCTATTTCCTAACCCCACTTATCAGTGTTGCTGGCTTGAGTTGGTGCCTGCCCTGTTGGAAGCAGTCTTCTACTACCTATAAACAAGAGTGTCTTGTGGGTTCAGCACATATGCAGCACTCTTTTAGTGGATTACTAAGATGATTGATTGTCTGTGGTTTAAGAATACTGAAGAAAATATGTATTTGTTATAAACGTTGTGTCACCTGAGATTGAACTACCACATTTTGTTTAGTTATCTTGATATTGGTGAATTGAGTAAGAGTGGCATAAAACTATTAATTTCACAGTGAGTGGACTGCAGAATATGCAAAGCCTTTATTAAAGACTTCCTAAGTCTATAATGTGAATTGCTACCTATTAGTTCACCTTTATCCCTCACATAAACTCTCAGAAGTGAATGAATGTTCAAAAGGGCAGGACTTGTTTGTTGTCTCACAATCCAGTGAAGATGTACCTGTGTGAAAATGATGTCAGATCAGACTCAGCTTCTCAATTTATGAAGAAAGAAGGAAAATGAAGGCAGCTTTTTCAAAGCATTCTGGAATATCATAAAGCCATTGAATATATTGGAAAGTGCTGGAGGGAAGTGGGGGAAGGGCACATACATCACTGACATACTTCATCACTTCACATACAGACATCACATTCAATTAAGTATAGAGCTCTCTGTCAACAAACTTGATATGTACACCTAGGGAATGTGACCAACACCCCAAATCAATATCCAAGTTATGATGGACTGACAGCTTAACAGCTGAGAGACTGTCCTCTGATTTTACCTATTCTTTTTCCAGAATTGTGCAAAGTCCTTGTAGCATGAACAAACTTAATTAAGATAAGGGATATGGCTGAGTACAAACCAAAAGTCAACAATTCATACAGCATTAAAAAAACCTACCTGCTTATTGAAATTCCGATCATCAAGAAACCAAAATATAATGCTGCAAAGGAATCTGAAAAGACAAAATCTCAATAACCTACGAAGATAAAGTTTCATTTTTATAAAATTTATCTGGATGAATAGAACTTTTCTTGTAGAACTAAATCACTACATACCTAGGGGACAGTTTGCCAGTGCTGCGATACCATTACCATTTCTCTTTTTCTGATATATAAGAACACAAAAAAAGCACTATAACTATAGCAAAACAGACTAATGGTGTAGCTAGTATGAAAACTGCCATCAATGGCCAACATTAGATGATTGGGATGAAGGTTAAGCCTCATTCTGAAACATTGTTCTTTTATAAGTGTAGATCAAAAGGTGTACAGTATATTTATAAAGAGGGAGAATCTATAACTTCTCAATTATAATGTTAACTCTACCACTGTTTTAGAATATTTTAGGTGTTGATATCCTTTTTATGCTCAGGAGTCTTCAAATTATTTAAGTAGACTAGCAGAAGTCGTCTAGTATATAGTAGTCTATATAACAGTGGTTTTGCTTAAGTTGAATGGAATAAACTGGCTCTTAAAATTGATAATGTTTTTGTGAAGATAATCTATGGAATGACTTTATCCTCGTCGATTTTTATTTTGGCATCTGGGTCCTACTTTAAAATGAACATTAGTACTAGACAGCAATTATTTGGTATTTCTGCTTGCATATGACTGACTAATTTTACAGGATATTTTGTATTTAAGTACAGCTTCAAGATGTTCATAGAATCATAAAATCATGGAATCGCTTGAGTTCGAAGGGAGCTTTTAAAGGACATCTAGTCCAACTCTCTTGCAATGAACAGGGACATCTACAGCTACATCAGGGTGCTTAGAGCCCTGTCCAGCCTGACTTTGAATGTCTGCATGGACGAGACTTCCACCGCATCTCTAGGCAACCTGTTTCAGTGCTTCAGCACCCTTACTGTGAAAATCTTTTTCCTTATATCCAGTCTAAACCTCCTCTCTTTTAGTTTGAAACCATTCCCCCCTGTCCTATCACAACAGACCCTGCCAAAGAGTCTGTTCCCTTCTTTCTTACAGCCCCCCCTTCACATACTGAAAGGCTGCTGTCATGCCCAGAGCTTTCTCTTCTCCAGGCTGAACAGCCACAGCTCTCTCAGCCTGTCCTCATAGGGGAGGTGTTCCCTCCCTTGGATTATTTTAGTGGCCCTCCTCTGGACATTTTCCAACAAGTCTATGTCTCTCCTGTACTGAGGACTCCACATCTGTATGCAGTGCTCCAGGTGAGGTCTTACCAGTGCAGAGTAGAGGGGCATGATCACCTCACTCAACCTGCTGGCCATGCTTCTTTTGATGCAGCCCAGGATATGGCTGGCTTTCTGGGCACTGAGGGCACATTTCTGGCTCATGTCCAGCTTGCCTTCTACCAGTACCCAGGTCCTTTTCAGCAGAGCTGTGCTCTATCTTTTCATCTTCCAACTTGTATTGATAGTGGGGTTTGCTGTGACTCAGATGCAAGACCTTGCACTTGGCTTTTTTGAACTTCACGAGGTTCTCCTGGGCTCACTGCTCAAGCCTGTCTTGGTCTCTCTGGATGACACTCCTTCTCTCATGTGTGTCAACTGCACCACACAGCTTGGTGTCATCATGTCATGCTCAAGGAATATGAACAGAAGAGCACAAAAGCATCCTTACACAGTTCATAAAATGGCTCAAGGCACACCTACTGCCTTATATATATTGCCTTGTAGAAGAATTATTTATCAAATCACTGAATGGTTGGTATTGTAAGGACATCTTGAGATCATTTAGTCCAATCACCCTGCAAGCTGTCCAGGACTGTGCCCAGTTGGATTTTGAATATCCCCACAGATGGAGACTCCGCAAGTTCTCTGGGAAACGTGTTCCAGTGTTTGATTACCCTCAAACCAAAAAAAGTGTTTTTACCATTAGATGAGTGTGTCTTGTTATGCTGTTTTTTGTGTTTGTTTGTTTTTAAATAATTATTTTAAACCCTTTCTGATGTTTCTAAATCCTCTTAATAAGAAGACTTTCAAAACTAAAATAGAATTAAGAAAAATGATTTAAGTTTTACCTTAAGATTAACGAAAATGTTAGTTAGGAGTATTGCTGGTATCTTGATACAAACATAATTTTGTTCTAATTTACTTCATGGAGAAAGACAAGACTTTATAACTGTTTCAGGGGAGACTTTCTTTGAGAGTAAACTAATTACGTCTCCATGACAATGATTGTTACTATGGGATAAGTGAAAGAGGAATCTTTCAAAATCTTTTCACAATCTTCTGCAAATAACATCCTACTTAATCATCTAGCTTTTATAGACCTTTCTTATATGTTCTATGTATGAAGTAAATGTGATGCCAGTCACAAGAGTTATTGGACTAAATTCAGATAGATAGAATTTTGGGTTGAGAAAGAAGAGCACTATTCAGAGATGATGTTATTTGGTTTCTGATCTGTCATTCACTTTAAACCCATCAAGAGCAAGAAAAACCTGGTGGATATACAAGAGTGTAAGCTCACAGGAGCAATAAAAGAAAATGAAGCGTCAATGTCCTGATATACTAGCACTTGGCTGTCAAAAACTGGTTCAAACACTGTTTTTCAACAAAATAACGTGGAATAGTGTATTGTGGGTTGTTTTTTTCTTTCGGATTTCAGTCATTGCAATTTGTTGCAATTGTTTGCCATAAATTAGATATTCTTTTTATTCATTTTTTTCATGTACTAAGTAGAATTATGCCATTGCTTGTTGCTGCACTGCTGAAATGAGATTTCAGCTTGTTTTGTTAATGCATTGCATATCTCTTGTTGTTTACACGGATTCATGATGAAGATCATGTTATATAGGCAAGATGATATATAGAAAATCCCTGTATTCATTTTCAAATGCAGATTTTTATGAGAAAATAGCACAAAGAAACATCTACTTCCCTAAAGTATTATTCCACCCTTTAATAAGCTGACATTTGTTAAGTTTATCACCTACAGAGGAATAAAATCTATATTTGATTGTCTACAGGAAAGTCTTTAAAAGAAAATATTTTTCTTGTCCCATTCTAGGATCCTGCTAATTTATCAGCTAGGAGTTTTATGGTCTGTAAAGATGTAAGCATATTTACTAGAGAGACTTCAGGAACACAAATTTGCAAACATTTTGTACTCACTTAAGCTTAGTAGGAACAAAATGTACTCTAACAAATAAAACTTTCAAAACATTATCTAAACACAACTCCTTTAAATTTTCAATAAGGCTGCTCCTGCAATATTATATTCAAGCAAATAGAATAAATCTGTTTTACTGAATACTATTTTAAATTGAGAGGAAGGAGAGAAGATTTTTTTTCTCGTTATGAGGTAAACAGTACACAAACTAACTTCTTAAGGTCAACAGCAATCAAATTGCAGAACTGTGTACAGAATCCAGATTTCCTGCTATGCAGTCTTGTATACTGTCTAATACATCACACTAAACCTTTTCATAAAGCTGAGATCATTAGTTTGAAATTATTAGTGCTGTACCTTTTACTAAATAAAAGCTGCTTAATTTCAGAGTCAAGATACGAAAGTTGGCATTGTGATGGAAGCACAGGGCAGGAGTAAGGCTGCAATGCTGATAACGGGGACTGGAAAACCAGGGAATCTGGGGCTGTGTAGGATCTTGGCCAGACTTGTTTTTCAACATCTATTTCCTTTGGTACTGTGTTTAACTTAATGCCATTTGATGATTTCATTGGATGAAATACGAATAGCCTGCATTGGATTAAGTTTTTGAAACTCTGCTTATACTGAAGACTTCTACAGACATGCTACAGTTCTATTGACTTATATAGACCCGATATACTTTATACCTTCAGTGTGCCTATTCTTATCATTGACTAAAGAAAATCCAATACAATGAGCTCAGAATATAGCTTGCTAGTATTAGATGAGATAAATCCCATCATTACAACAAAAAAATTAAGCTGTGCTTGGCAAATTTTTTGAAGGTCTCAGAATGATACTCTTACATTTAAAAATTAGATTCTCAAACATTCTTATATTAAAGACTGCATTTAAACAGATTTGGTAATGTATACCAAGGCTGTCCATAAAACATCAACAGTAGTCTGAAATGAAGAGCAGTCATTAGTCTTGCACAGAAATGCAAGGCAGACTATCAATTTACTGCAAGTAACTTGAACAATAGTTTGTAGGAAGCCAAGCTCTCTCAATGCTACTGTTTTGTAACTGTGCATATTTTGCTTATTTTTTGCTCAAGTCCTCTCTTAGTCATGCTTTGTTAGCACATTCTCACACCAAAGCATCCTTGTAGCAAGCGGTAACCCATCATTTCCTACTGTACAAACGAAAGAAAGCACTGAGCTAGGAAAAAAATGTGAACGCTATCTTGGGGTAAGGGATTGTTGGCAAATCCAGATTAGTCTTGCCTAAACAAAAAAGTAGAAGCAAATAGCATCTTATATACATGAGATGTGTCCTATATTGTGATCTGTTTTCATTAATATCGTACAGCAGCAAGCTGTTGAAGAGAACTGAGCTGTTGAAGAGAGCTTTATAGGCTAAGCCGGAAAGTTTGATCATTGTTTTTGACTTTTATTTAAATTAGTATGTTCTCTTAGACTTGGAAAATACTTGTGTGGCAGCAGAATAACATTTTTCTTCCATGTGGACCCACATGAAGACTTGCAAAGCAAAAGGCAAGAATGGCTTTTTTCTGTTCTGCAGTTGCCAATTAGCATAACAGCAGTGGTTGTATAGAAATCTTGACAAAAAGCAAACAAACAAATCAATTCATTAACATTCAAAGTACTCTTGTGCACTGCTTGAGTTATTTTTTTCTTTAATGCTGCACCTGTGCATACACTAATTTCTTTTTCACCAGTGGCTTTTGGCACAACAGCAAAGCAAGGGAAATGTTACCTTTTCCATAGAAAATGAGTGGGCATTGTACATTTTGTCAAAGCTGGAAAATACTGACCCTGTGCTAGGTGATGAGAAAAAAAGAAGTACAACCTGGTGAAACAATAGGTTCCAGCTCATTGGAGCTCACTGTGTTATGTGCTTGAAAGGCTTTAGAAATATGAAAAAAAAAACCCATAACCATGTTTGGGAAACTCAGAGTAGGAACAGCTGATGTCCTTATCACTTCTCATTTAAGTCCCCTGAGGCAATTCTGTTCAGTTCCTTGCCAATAATTTATTTCCAGGTGTAAAAAATATAAAATGTTTTTATATTTCACTCTTTTTTTTTTTTTCTCAAATATAAGTGTTTGTAAAGAAATATCAATGATGGATGGTGGATGGCTCCCACATCAACAAGTTTTCAGTCCTTGCTTTTTCACCATATTTTGTTTACCTAGACAAACCTAAATTCATTTTCCTGCTGTTAACAAATGTTTCTGCTCATTTTGGCAGTGATCTTATGAAACAGCAGACAGAGGTCGAATACAGAAATTATGCAAGAACCTTTTAAGCTCTCTTTAGTGGTCTGGCTTAAAAGCAGTAACTTCTTGTATAGTTTGCCAGTTGCTAGGCATGGAAGTTAGAACAAATAGCACAGAATTTGAGTTCAATTTCTGCAAATGCCTCATTTACATGCAGATTTAGCTATGAGGATTACTGCAACATTTGCTGTATTTTGCACCTTCTCTAGACTGCTACTTCACTATTGCAATAGAATGGCAAGAAAAGAAATCTGCTTTCTTCATCTAAATTAAATCAGAAACTTCAGAGAGATCATATAGTGGCATAAAGAGAAAGAGATAGGCTTTAAGAACATTACTGTAAAAAGCCAGAGAGAAGCTGATGCACTTGAATCATCTATAGGAATAAGCTATGTACAGGCTGCACAGAAGTAAATAAAATATGTGAATAATACATAGAGAATTGAGTGATATGTGTATGGGAGGAAAGTTTAGAGGGAATCTGATTCATCTGGAGGCAATCGTAAAAGTATTCATGTCAGCAACACCCAGGATACAAAATGTAGTACTTTATTAAGAACAATATTAAAATAAGGCCTCAACTGGAGATGAATATAACAGTCCTAATGCATTAAGCAAATTGTATGTAGTTTGTTTGTTTGTTTGTTTGTTTTTCCCCATGAAATAACAAAGTGAAAATCTATTACAAACAGCTTTCTTTGCATTGGTCTTGAAGTCCAACTTGACAGAACTGAGAGCATCAACTGATCAAGATTGGACAGTTATGAACACTGCTGAAAGATTACATTTTTCAGTTAGGTGCACTCTTCAGTGGCAGAGGTCTCCGTTATTTGTTAAAAAGAAGGCCACAAGCAGTCTGCCTGGACAGGTAGTGGGTTGTAGTTACTGCAGTAGGCTGCAGTGAGCATGCCTCTGTTACATAGTGTTGGTGTTGGCTTGCAGGTGCATCCTGGCTGATGAATGTGGATCCAGAGTGAGGATAACACTACATAATCAAATGAAATTTTGTAATCTAAAAAGGATTTGTTTTTTTGAGACTCGAGGAACTTGTGAATAAGAATCCTGGTTTTCCAGGAGCTCCATTAGGTAGAAACTGGCCTTGCCATTATTGGTGAAATGAGCATGAGAGACTCTAATTATCTAGGATAAACAGAATTAGAAGGTTAAAAAGAAGTGGTTGTGCAAGAGTAGGGTTTGGCTGCATAAGTCCAATAAGAATGTGAAAAATGAAGTGTGGATTCAACAGTTTGAAAAAATTTTAATTGTAAACTGACAAATGTTATCTGTCTTATAGCCTGAAAAAGAAAGCATGAAAATTGTTGGGACTTTTTTGCTGTTTTTCTTACAGGATTTACCAGCTTCCTTAGAGGAAATATATACCCGTAAAGTTGTTTCTTTTTCCCCTTCCAAACTGTTTGTGACATGACAAAAATAAGGTGCTTGATTTGTATCACGTCTTACAGTGCACTTTTGCTAGCAGTCATTTCAGGAGTTTTTCAGATCACAAACAGATGCCTAACTAGGAAGAAGGTTACTGTGTATATGTGAGGGACTGATCTTACAAGGCTAGTTTTAACTTGAAAGCATTCAAGGATATTCTGCTCATGGCAAGGTTGTGCAATGACACTGAATTTCTTTTCTGTGATAACGGTATTTCTTGAACATTGGAAAAAAATAGGGGGATAGTTTGACAGACGCTTCCAGGCATATTTAGATTTTGTGCCTGCAAACATCGGCAATATCTGGACATGAAATCTACATCTAGAAAGAATCTGTACTGAAACTAAATCACAGTCAACAATGACCAGGTCCCCATTTTCAAAATGTCAGTCAAGAATATTAGATGTATTTTAGATTTAGAGATGGTTTAAAAATATAGGATGGATGCTGGTTTACCAACAGACAAAAAGCCTTACAGAAAGTGAAGTGAAATGGAGGAAGGACATGTTTAGGAAATATGCATATGTTCATTAAGGAAATGTAAAGGAAAATGTGGGTAGGAGACTGACAATTTCCTATGTGTAGTGTATTCCAGATGAGGAACCTGGTTACACAGAGCATAGAAAAAGTGGAATTATGCTGAATGCCACCTTTGCCTCAATCTTTACTAGCAAGACTAGCCTTCAGGAATCCTAGATTCTAGACAGCAGGGAGAAAAGGTGTAGCAAGGAAGATGTACCCTTGTTGTAAGAGGATCAGGTCAGGAAATACTTATGCAAATTGGACATACATAAATGCATAGACTCTGGTGGGATGCACCTGCTGAGAGATCTGGCAGATGTCATTGTGAGGCCACTCTTGATAACCTTCGATCAATCATCATGGCAGTTGTTAAGAAGTGCCTGAAGACTGGTGGAAAGCAAACATCACTCCTAATTTCAAGTAGGAGGACCCAAGGAACAGCAGGCCAGTTAGCCTCACTTCAGTCTCTGGGAAGGTGATCAAACAGCTAATCCTGGAAACCATTTCCAGGTGCATGAAGACAAGAAAATCATCAGGAGATGTCAGCATGAAATCAACAAAAAGAAATTGTGCTTAACCAGCTTGACAAACTTCCATAATGAAATACCTGGCCTGGTAGATGAGGGGAAAGCAGTGGATGTTGCCTAGCTGGACTTCAATAAAGCATTTGACATTGTCTCTTGTAAGTTACTCATAGACAAACTGTTCATACGTGAGCTGGTTGAGCAGACAGTGAGATAAACTGGCTGAATGCCTGGATTCAGAGTATGATGATCTGTGGCACAAAGTCTTGTTGTAGGCCAGTAACTAGCAGTATGCCTAACACTGACACATCGGGAAACAATTTTGTACTGTGTGGGTGACAGAACATTGACACAGGCTGCCCAGAGGCTGTGGAATCTCGTCCTTGGAGATCTCCAAAAGGCGCCAGGACACAGGCCTGGGCACCCTGCTCTGGGCATCCATGCTAGAGCAGAGGTTGGGCCAGAGGCACACACAGGTCCTTGTCAGCCTCAGACATCCTGTGATTCTGTAGTCTCGGCAAGATGTATTAGCAAAGCAGAACTGAGGAGGAAGGAAGGAGAAATGATATAAATGTTCTCAAGCCTGTCATGAGTACATTCAAAAACTGCTCACTATGAGATAACTAACTGAACTTGTGTTCTGGTTTCAGCTAGGGACAGAGCTGATTTTCTTCATAGTGTCTGGTATGATGCTGTGCTTTGGCTTTAGGACGTAAACAATGTTAACACACTGATGTTCTAGTTGTTGCTGAGCAGTACTGCACAGAGCTAAAGACATTTCAATTTTTCAGCTTCTTGTGCTGTTGTGACAGTGAGGGGGCTGGGGGGAGCACAAGAACCTGAGAGAGGACAGAACAAGAACAGCTGTCCTAAACTGGCCAAAAGGATATTCCATACCGTATGAAATCATGCAAAACTATACAGTTTGTGAGAGTTGGCTGGGGTGGGGCTGCCTCTGCTCCAGGACTGGCTGGGCATTGGTCAACAGGTGGTGAGAAATTGCATTGTGCATCACTTGATTTGTAAATATACATATATGTATATTGTTACTGTTACTATTATTTCTCTCTTCCTTTTCTGTCTTAGTAAATAGTTTTTATCTCAACCTACAAGTTCTACTTCTTTTTTTCCAATTCTCTCCCCCTTCCCCACTGGGATTGGGGGAGTGATAGAATGGCTATGTGGTGCTCACCTGCTTGCTGGGTTAAACCACAACAACTTTCCTTACCTTTTCTTAAGGCAGATAATTTGACCACTGTTGGTTCCTGTTCTTTCAACACTGACATTGAAGACAATAATACAAAAATGAAATCATTTTTTTGTCAGATATTTTTATAATTATGTTTGTAGGATTGTTTGGTTGCTGTCTACTGTGGAAGTACAGCAGAGGCATTGCTCCTCATTATAACTAGCAGTAGTCTGAATTGGTTCAGCCTGAATGCTGCCAAGGCTACGTGGGCTATTGAGCAGAGTAGAATAGTATTAAATCTATTTGGAAAGTATAGAATACATGCATTATGTGTTTTCTGACTTGTAGGATGCAAGAGTGTGCACATGCCTCTATACAACCAATGAACTCCTAGCACAGTCTTTTTAATCTGCCTTCCTGTGTAGCCTGTGGAGCTGGATTACCTTTATCTCACTATTTTGAAACTTGCTCAGAAATAACAACAGGAGACAAAAACAAGTGGTAGAAAACACGTGACTGGATTCAGAAAGAGATCTAAATTTCAGTGATGCCATTTTAGACAAAATCTTAAAAAATGAAGTACTTTAAGACTCCTACCAAATGTATGAATAGAGAAGTAAGGACGTAAGATTTGGATCAAGCCAGGCAGTCTTCATAAGAAAAGGCAAAAAGCTAAGTGGATTGTCTAATTGTGGCCAGCAGAATACGCTGAGAGGATAGATGAGTCTGTCCTCTCCAAAATTAAGTCATTTTATAAACATAGGACTGACTCCAAGGACTTTCCTTACCAAGCTGATGAATAAAACTCCAAAACATGGGCAAGTTATTCTTTTGAGTTTATTGCTGAAGCTTGGCTTTACATATCTGTGAAGAAACAGAACAGAGATTCTAGAATATGTGCATTTCTAAAGAAGTTTTTTGTGGTTTGGTTGACATTATCTGCCAAGAAACTGTTCAAGACATTCAGTCATACTTCTACTCAGTCTCTTTGCCAGTGAATTCTGAATCGTTTTATTGTGCAACAGAAGGGAATGAGACTATTTTCTTCTTCCTTTCAGAAACAGCCTATTGCTTTGTTGCTGAGGCACATAAGTGGGGTTTAGGATTTGATCTTCCTTGTGAAAGGAGTTGGATCTGAACCTCCCACAACATACACAGTTCTACAAAATGTAGAATTGTGGAAGAAGGAACATAGCATCATTCATAGCAAAAAGGCTGCTTTCAGAGAAAATAACAGCTTCTCTTGCTTTTTAGAGGTTTCTTTTTAAAGGTATCCTATACAGGTAGGCATACATGATGAGCTTTTGCTAGGTTCCTTTCCACAGGATTCAACTGGACAGATTAATTTCAATATACCAGTGTTTCATTCCATCAGTACTAAAATGGTTCTACATATGTACAGAGGCAAAATTTCAGGCAGCAGAAAAATGCTGTCTAACTGCACCTGGATTAGAGATGAGTCAGGGAGAAATGGATCATGATTTTGATACTAAATGTTTTTCCAGGATCATAATTACTATTAGTCTTTTGTCTGTCAGAGAAAATATCCACTAGTTCATCTTTGGCAATTTTATATTTTAAAGATCTCTCAACTTTGGGGAGTTTCTCCCTTCTGACAATGTGATCATTAGTTCAGGTAAATGAAGCTAAAGCAAATTGTTTTATTATTACTCCTTAATGCTTATCCAGTAATAATGAGATGCTGAATCCAGAAGGATGTTATCTTTCATTACATTGAATACAAATGTTAAGAGTCTTCTTTGTTGCTATGGATCCTGCTGCAAATGTTGCAGAAAGGTTGGAGTTGGTCCTCTGAATCTAATATTTAAAGATTGTGGACTCTCTTAAAGGATATTGTACGTGATTAAGAAATTATTTCATATTTTTTGTTCCTGTTAGCTGTTTTTGGAATACAACGATAAGCATAAAATTACTGGATGCAGCAAATATTATGTATTATGGTGTCTTGTATTACAAGATTAAAAATCTGTAGGGGAATGGGAACTCTCTAATTGTATCTCTAGCAAAGTGTGTTTGTCTCCAGTGTAGGGCTGTAATCACTACCATACTTTAATTAATCTTTGGATATTTACAATATTGCCAGGTCCAAGACTGCAATGAACTTGCTATGTAAGTGTGCTGGCTACTTCTCAGAAGCCTGTGAATTAAAACCCAAGAGATCAGATTCCAAACAGGAAAATTCTAAGAGTAATCTGCCATCAAGATTGATGAAAATTGTCGTTTAATATCTGAAATGCCTTATTCCATGTTAGTATATTCTGAATTCTTAAAAGAATGTGAGTTCTTATAAATAAGAAATGAAGTTCTTCAGGTGGATTAAATTGGTTTTGCGAACAGATCATAGAATCATAGAATGGTTCAGGTTGGAAGGGACCTTAGAGATCATCTTGTTCCAACCCCCCTGCCATGGGCAAGGACACCTCCCACTAGACCAGGTTGAGGTGTGAGATCTTCAGTATTGTTTATAGACTTCTTAGACTGCAGAAGAAAGGAATTGCTGAAAGAGTTTTCATAACCTTTACAAATTTTATCAGATTTTAAGAGAATGTACATAAGTTTTTCAGCTGTTTTAGATTCTGCTGTTTGGGCTTCCCACATGGGATGCAGTAATCAAAGATTCATATCTTTCCATCTACTGTGTAACAGCTGAACCACAAAAGCTTCAGAATCTTGAATGAACTGTTATCATGGAAGGCATGATGCTACTGTTAGTTATTACAGGACTGGAAATTCTTTAAAATTCTAGCTTCATATTTTCTAATTAGATCTACTTTTGCAATATAAATTTAAAAAAGAAAAACGTACTTCGTTTTATAAATGTGCTGGAGTAAGTTCAGCACAGTTAGCATGGGTACTGAAAAACAAGAGTTTACATCTCCTTGCTAGTTTTTCTTGTTTTTAGCTCTCAGGTGTCAGTGTCAATACTATCTGCAGCTAAGTCGCTAGTTCTAAAAATTCTGGTGTCTTACATGATTATCCATTGCAATAGCTGTCCTCAGAAGTATTGGCATGATCTAGCAGGTAGCACCCCTGACTTGCTTGTAGCCATTGTTGTGACCTATTGCTAAGGTTTTACAACAGTGCTACAGAGCAATCTCTATTGCTTTTCTTAAGTATTTATGCTTGCTCTGCAGCATTCATACGAGAGTTAAAAATGCAAATTATATGCTGTTAATGTTTTTGTAAATGAAAACATAAAGCCAGAAGTCATGTCTGTGACACTTCAGACAAATGATGTAGTAAATTATTCTAGGTTTGCATGTTTCCCACTGTCTTTTTTTAACCTTGGAACATGATAAATTAAATTTCTAACTGGTGTACAGAGCATAGAATTTATTAACTGGGTATTATGCAGCATAGTCACTATTAATTACCATCTGCAGTAAATCTGACTGATGCTCTTTGTTCACTGACTCAAATAAGTTTTACTTAACAGTTTATTTTTAACAGTTTAAATAACAGGTCCTAAAGTAGTTTAAATTGAAAAATAGAGATTTCATAGTTTTCTTATCTTTTTAAAACACTTAAAAACATATGACTTTATATATATATGATAGGGTTTTGCAGCAATTCTTTGCAGAAATGTGTAGTCTATTATCATT
This sequence comes from Penelope pileata, assembly GCA_013396635.1. Lineage (NCBI taxonomy): Eukaryota > Metazoa > Chordata > Aves > Galliformes > Cracidae > Penelope > Penelope pileata. The sequence continues at coordinate 38,298 of WBMW01006293.1, read as the reverse complement.
TAGTTGCACACACTGTGAAATGCAGATAGAAATTGTGCATGCTGACAGCAGTGTTGCAATTACCCTGAATTCACATCAAAATTTATTTCAAAATTTGTTGCATGTAAAAGAGAAGGAAGGAATTGCAATTTAACTGTATAGGTTTGAATTAAGAATGTTTGATTAACTTTTGTTTGTCTGTCTTCTACAAGAACAAGACCTCCTCAATGCCAACATGTTTCTTTCCTTATTTTGAAAAGATATTTCAGACCAACAGCTGTAGGTATTATAGAAAGTAAAACATCACACAGCAGCAACTGACTGGGCCTGGGTAATGTCAATCTTTGCTGGGAGGGAAGTTAAATTTCCCTAAAGAATAGGGAACTTTCTCATCTCTGAGAACAGGCTCCCTCTGGTTCTGATTGAGGTATAAGTTACAACACTTCAACGAGGCATGTTTGCAACTGTCTGTTCAGCAGAGGCTTTTCCTCTGCTTCTTGCTGCAAAGAGTTCATATGCACACCCTGATGTATCTTAGGATATTTATTTATGAGGAGAATCAAGTAAATGTCATAGAAAACATTAAAAACCACCTGCATTCGTAGGAAATATTTCAACTATCCTTCAGAGGAAAAAATAACGAAACAACCCTAACACCCTTTGAAAATGCAATTTCTATCCTGAATTTCTGTCTTCATTTATTTTTTCCTCTCAGACTCCTCTTTTAACCATGGCTGCTTTCTTCATTTACTTCATCCTCAGGTGGCTGAAAATATCCTTTTAGTACTCTCTGTGACAGTTTCTTTCTTCTACTCAGGATGCTTCTTGGCTCGTCTAACAACTTTTTTTCTCATTATACATCTCTGTTCCTTCAGTCCTACTTTACTGATTCAGTGATGTTGCTTTTGCTATCCTCTTTGGGGTATGGCTGTTGAATTGAACAACTTAGCCTGAGTCTCCTGCATAATGCTTTTTATGTCACAGCCCTTCTGAGTCTTGACACACACTGGCTCCAGGGTCTCTCCAGTCTGGCACAGCAATGGAAGACAGTGTGAACAAGTGGAAGAAGAACAGATATCGAATGAGAAGAAAAAGCTACTTCTCATTGCCACACTGTCTTGAGAAATTGGCTGAGATATTGATTTATGGGGACAGTAGTAGACCTGAGCAGATCAGAGTTATTGGCATCATGAAAGAATGACTGTCTGGAAGGAGCCATCAGGGATAGGAAGTGGAACAGACTGGATTGTAACACTATGAAATGAATTTGTTAAATCATACAATAGTCTTCCTGAGAGGATATCTGTGCCCAGAACAGTAAACTATGTATACAAGAAGGACACTGAAGGACAAATTGCATCAGGCCTACTAACATTTGTTCCACCCAGCAGGTGTCATCTCTATCGAGCTGCATGGAGTTACAGAGAAAATAAAGTTGTCTGCTTCTTTAGGCTTAATTTTAGTAAAGTGCTTGAGCACATCTTTAACTCTGAAAGAATTCCAATTGTAGGCAAAGAGACTTACATATGTAATTCAAGTAAAGGATATAGTTATGTTTCCTGAGTTTAGTTTCCATGTTAAACCAAACCAAAGCAAACCAAACTAAAACAAAACAAAAAGAATAACAATTTTCTTAGGGAATGGAATTTTCTGTGAATATTCTAGTCCTATGTGCCTGGAGAAATCAGCTTCTCTCTTTCCTTTTTTTCTATATTCTAATTGGCTGCTCTAATGGGTTGCTCTGATTGGAGAAATACACAATTTTGCAACTGCTTCATAAACACTTATGATCTTGACTAAAAAATGTATACCCAGCCAACGGAGACAATAGCATTCTCACAAACAAAACAAAACATTTAGATTTCCAACCAATCTAGTTAGAAACTGTTCATTCTGGAGACACAAATTGTGTTTGGCCACATTTGCGCTTTCAGTAATCCTGAATTAATGTCAGTTCTAAATTCATTTAAAAACTCATTTTTTAATTGTTTATATTAAATTTCCCTCTGTTTTTGCTGTTATTGGAAATTCTGAATTCCTTGTTTCTTCATAATGTTATTAGTTAATTAATATCAAGATGCGAAATAAATATTGTGCAAGCATACATCAGGGCTTCTGCTCATTTCTTGTGTTTCTAAAAGAATATTTTTCTTCCTTTCTGCTTCTAGGAATTTGCTTATTTTTCCCCGAACCATTGCCTTTGGAACTTCCCCTGACTGTTACAGAAATGGCAGACTTGGCAGGATGCACTGTGGGGATTTAAAGGAACCGATACCTATGATCTTACCCAATCTCTTTCTGTGGCACTTTAGTTGTGACTTTTGGGCTTTTATACTTGATAACAGTTGTTGGGAAATGTTCTGTGACTAAACTTCTTTGTCATTGTCAAGGACTGGACCAAGTAGTCCTGTCAATTCCTTACAGTCTCGTGATCCTAATTCTGATATCTGCTGACATCCATTATTTGAGTGAAAAAGAACTGCTTCTTTATTTGTATGCTGGGGAAGTTAAAGTTATTTCATATCTGGCAGACTCCCACACTGTTCATTCACTAAAAAACAAAAGCAACAAAAACGCCAGAATGACCTAGATTTTTTAGATTTTCTCTAGAACTGAAAGGAATGGAAGGATTTTTTATTTTTATTTTTCTTCTGCTGCATATAGACTTTTTTTTTTGAATTATTCATCTTGGTTGTCATTTACTCATATATTCTTTGACTCATATAAACTTTGAATAAATCTCACTATAGTCTCCTTCAACAATTTTTAAAAGAAAAATCTCCAATGTTAAATTCAATTCTGGTATAGTATATGAAAACTAAAATACTGCTAATGCTAATATATAAATTGGTTTATTATGTTAGGGAGATAAAATTCAGGTAAAAAGGCTATTATAATTCTCCAGTAAAAGTATAAAAATATCATCTTAATAATATATTAATAGGTTAATTATTTTAGCTGTCCTTAGGCACTTTAGAAGCATTTTATTATTGTCTAGAAATATTTTTCTGTAAATATCAATAAATACATTATAATGAGAATTGTTTTAAGATTTCTGTTAGGCACAATGCAAATAACTTGGACATTCTAAGAACTAAAAAATTCTCAAAACTGAATGAGAAAAATTGTTACTTATCAGCAAGCTTAATAATAATAGCAGCAATAATAATAATGTGTGATCTAAGCCAATATAAAAGGCTGGGTCCTTCATAAACTCTAGTCCTTAATCCAAAATATACATGATCTACTTCTTTCCATTTACTAGGTCAGATAATGACAAAAAAATCAGTATTTTAAAGTATATACAAGCATCACATATACAAAAGTATTAGAAGTGTTCGGAAACATAAGGTGATGGCCCTCAAAGATGAATTGTGGCAGTGTGTTTCCCTAACCATATATTTTCTTCAAACTCAAATATAGAATTCTTCACATTTTGTTCTTTGGCTAAAATATTCTTTGAAATGTAAAAAGCAAATCCAGCTAAAAAAAAATAAAACTGGCTGAAGTGAAGAATCGTCTGCCAAGGTTTTCTTAGAAATTGTCAGAAAAACAATTCCCACTGCGTTTCTGGCACAGCATAAAACTAATGTATGTTTCAGCAACAGCAAGAGGTGGATTGCTTACATGGAAGTTAAATCTGCTGGATTAGAAATTCTTCTGTTTTATCTCAGAGGAAGAGCATATTAACCAGCAGCAAAAATCTCTCATTTTATAAGGCTGATGCTTGTGCAAAAGATACTTAAGAAATTCAGGCTTCAACACAAGGATTTGGTCTTATCAGTGGGAAATAAGCACAAATACATTTCAATAGCTATTCATATTTAAAACTGTCTTTAAAATTTTTGATGAGCAAATAAGTCATAAAATGTAATTAAGTATTTGTAAGCATTGTGAATGGATAGATGTCTTGCAAGTGACCAGACAATGGAACTTTTGTTGACCACGGTGACCAAGATGCCCAGCAGAGTAATATGGAGCCTGTTTGTGTCAATGAGGATAACCTCATCAGTGAGACTTCCCAATACTTTGTGGTGTGTGAAACAGAAGATGTGTGGGCAGACTTAGTCCTTTGGTGTACACTAAAAATGATGACTGAAGACAACAGCAGTAAAGGACCAACTATTTAGACGTATCGGGAGCAGGTTTTAGATGACCATAAGGTTCAGCAATCCTCTCTCACAAAACAGAATGATATAACTAATTTACTTAGAGAAAAAAAGAAAAAAAAAGAAGAAAACAAACAAAGAAAAAGGGTGGTGGATGTACACATTTGCAAATATTACTGTCTTTTTTAAAATAACTGTAAATTGCCTTTTAAATTCTCTATTTTTGTAGTAACTGCAATGGTTAGGATTTGATCTGTTTTAATGGACTTGCAATACATTATCTGTACCAAATGTTTGCTTAGTAAATGGACAAACATTTGCTAAGTGCATTTATTTTTGTGATATGTGATAATTACATCCTAAATACTGTATTAATTGCAAAATATGTCTTCATTTCTGTTATCCCTTTAGTCTGAACAATTCTTTTTATAAGACCTTGACCAGAATGAAATAAGTGTTGATATCATGCCTTCTGCAAGGAATAATTTCTCTTTTCATTACTATACTTTATTCTATACTTTATGCTGTTACTGTAATTAGAACTCTCTGAAAAACACACTTTTTGTTTTATAGAATGTTTCTGCCCCCAAACGTCTGCTGTACATATAAATTCATGCCCCCCATTCTAGATACACTTTAAAAATGTCCAGACATAAACTCAATGGAGTTCAGTAAACTATGATTGAATGTAATGGGTTTAGGATTGCTAAGGGAATTGTTGGCTAGGAAATGAAAAGCTGCTTAAAGACAATGTTAATTATTACCTATAGCAGTTAATTCAGGAAATTCATAGTCAGTTTTTTGGTCTATATTTTGGATTATAGCTTTCATCTTTGTATATTCTACAAATACGCTTTTTAATTTGGTAGGAATGCTGTCTGTTCCCATCATTTAAGCATCATGATATTGCTGAGAAGGATTCCAGTGTAATCTCAATATACATACTGTGTTACTTAGGATGATATTTCCAGAAATGAAATAAAAAACAAAAACAAAACCCAGAAGCTGATTAGAGGCTCATTTATCTGCTGATTCTGTAAAATCATGTAAACTATGAAATTCTATGTGACTGAATATTGCATGTACTATTTCTTCTTAACGGAAAGTAAGGTTAAGACCTATAATATGCTTTTTACAGATGGTTTTAGATCGTTTTCAGATGTATGTTGTACATGTGAGAGAATGTATCAATTTAATTAATATAAATTGATTAATATAAAGGTTTTCTACTGAAGTTGTACTGTAATGACAAACTTTTAAACAGTCTTCTGCAGACAGTCAAGCATCAAAGCTTCTGATCCAAAACTGCATCAAAGCTAGGCTTGAACAGAACATCCTGAAACTTTAAGTTCAACCAAGCATTGATAAAGCACAAAAACAGAAGACTTGTCACTCTGGACTCCCAATCATATGGAATAAATAAACTTTTAGAGCACTTCTGAAGCTGTCAAAAAAGATCACTCATTCCACGATTGGAATTCTATTGCAGCAACTTTTCATTGAATTTCTTCTGCACCTAGATAGTGCAAGACTTTAATTTTCTACTAATAGAAAATTATTGCACTGTCACAGAACATAACATCTTAGTAAAAGTGCAAGTTAATATTACAGAGAAATCCCCGAAATATAAATCTGTTAGTACAGTTCCTTCACATTTTAATCTGTTTTTATTTTGTTATTCTACACGAATATCTTGTATGGTATTTTTCAAGTGTTTACATATGTACTGTCATATTTGAAAGCAAAGTGATCTTTTATAAGCTGAGTAATATGCTGTTTGGTTGTGTGACATTCCTTTGCAAAAAATTTACATAATGTCGGAAACTGGTGGTAATTTCCACATAATCCAATTAGCAAAGTAAGGCTTAATATCTCTATCCATCATTTCTAAAGGGCTAGTAGTCTTTAATTTACAGTGAGCATTCTGTAAAATAAAAGTAGCAGGTCATCCTCCATCAGAGCTATTATATGGTGTCATAACATCAAACACACATCAGAATTCAGCTTTGCTGCTTTTCACATCCACTCCTCTATTTCACATTGTTTTTTTTCATACATTGGTTAGGAGGATTAGTATTGTTCTGTCATTGTGTTGTGTTTAAAGTATCAAGAACTATTGCAATTAATATTTAAGAACGTATAGTCATTTGTCAAATGCTACCCTGGTGCTTATGCCATGCCAGGTGAAAATGGATTTGACAGCTTTGATTTTCTGTAAATCTTAGGAGGGCTAGTTCAGGGAAGTTACCGAGGTCAACTGCTTCAGAGCTGGCCCAGCCAGAACCACAGCAACAGATCTCAAGGTACAGGGGGATTTCAGGGGTTTCCTTTTTTAGGGAAATACTGGGAAAGCAGAGCGACCTGAAAGCAAATGGCAGCGCTCATGAGAACTCTCGCAAGAGAGTCTGACATGGTGTGGGTGTTGCCATGGCAATGGAGTCTACACCTACGCCCTTCAAGGAAGCCTCAGGGAGGACAGCGATGTGTTGCTATCCACCCAGCACAAGGAGGGGAAATCAGCATGTGCATGTCACCTGTAGTGTGCTGCAGGAGCAGCAGATGTGGTAGCTTGTGTAGCAGGGTATTGAAGTTTCTGCCAGCTCTAGAAGCAAGGGGTGCTTCTTCTAACCCTTGAAGCAGAATGATGAGCGCTTGAAGCTGAGCTGAGACTGTGGCTCTGGGGGAGGGGTATGCTCCATCCAAACCAGAGATGACCATTGCCTCCACCCAAACAGAGCTTCTGAAGAGAGAAGTAGCTGTGCAGACCCCAGGCTGTGAGGAGTGCATAGGTCTTTCTCCTGGATCAGAGGTGAGTAACAAACTAGTCTGCACAAGGAGTGCCCAGGTGGAGGACCTCCTGTGACAGGTGACTGACCTGCAGGAGATGGTCAAAAGGTTGCGTAGTAGCAGGGATGCAGAAATGGAGATTGATATCTGGATTTGAGTGCTGCCTCACTGTGATGAATAAACTGCCTGTGGCCAAACAGCTCTGAACTCCCCACCAGCACATCCAGTAGGAGCAGAAGCCAACAGTAGTGAGAAATGGCAAATTGCCAGGACAGGGACTAGCAGGAGGAATAAACCTCCCTCGAAGCCTGAGGTGCCACTGCAGAATTGCTTCATGGATCTAGAGAGGAATGAGGGGAGGGGAGGAAAAAGAATCTCTAACAGGTATTCCCTCAGACCTGAGTAAGGCAGCCAGACCAGCTCCCTGTTGCCTAACAACTTTTGCAACTAAGAAAAAGTGATGGGTGATAGTGGTGGGTGACTCTCTTCTGAGGTGTACAGAGGCACCTATTTGTCATCCTGACCCACTATCTAGAGTGGTCTGCTGCTTATGTGGGGCCCACATCAGGGATGTGACAGAGAGATTGTCAGACCTTGTACGACCCACTGACTACTACCCTCTGCTGCTGTTTCATGTAGGCACCAGAGACAATGCTGTGAGCAACCTGAAGAATATCAAGAGGGACTACAAGGCACTAGAAGCAGCAATGAAGGACTTGGGAGCACAGGTAGTCTTTTCATCACTCCCCCCAGTTAAAGAGAAGGGAGGGAAAGTGATGATAAAATTGAAAAAATCAATAAATGATTAAGAGAATGGTGTCATGGACAGGGCTTTGGCTATTTTTACCATGGGACCGGCTTTGAGAAATCTAGTCTTCTGGGGGCTTCATCTTTCAGAAAAAGGGAAGAGAATCTTTGGCAACAAGCTTTCCAACTTAGTCAGGAGGGCTTTAAACTGAAGTTGCTGCGGGAGGAGATCCTTGATCCATCCCACTTCGAGGTCGATGACAGTAATGGATGCCCTGGGCCTAGAGTAGGATCACAGGCCAGGAAGACAGCACCTGAAGCGAAGGACAAGGGAAAAAAATCCAATTGGTAATCCAATGGGCCTCAGGAGGGGCCCATCTTAAATGCCTGCATACTAATCCATGGAGTATGGGGAACAAGCAGGAAGAGTTACAGGTGTACACGTGCCTACAGGGCTATGATGTCATTGGCATCTTCGAGACGTGGTGGAATGGCTCTCATGACTGGTGTGTAGGAATAGATGGATATAAACTCTTTAGGAAAGACAGGCAGGGGATAAGGAGGGGAGGTGTTGCCCTCTATATCAATGACCAGCTGGAGTCCATGGAGATCCTCCTGGGGAAGGATGAGGAGCTGCCAGAGAGCTTATGGGTCAGAGTTAAAGGGAAGGCAGGGGAAGGAGACATCATAGTGGGGGTCTGCTACAGGCTGCCTGAGCAGGAAGACCAAGTGGATGAGGCCCTCTACAAACAGATAGAAAAAGTTTTGCATTCACAAGCTATGGTCTGCATGGGGGACTTCAACCACCCTGATATCTGTTGGAAGGACAGCACAGAAGGGCACCAGCAATCAGAGAGGTTCCTGGAATGCATTGATGATAACTTCATTTTCCAAGTGGTACAGGAACCCACAGGAAAAGGTGCTATATTGGACCTTGTCCTCACCAACAAGGAGGGGCTGGTGAGCAATGTGAAGCTCAAGGGCTGCCTTGGCTGCAGTAATCATGAAATGATTGCAGTGTTCAAGATCCTTAGGGCATCTAAGAGGGTGCGCAGCAAACTTGCAACTCTGGACTTCAAGAGAGCAGACTCCAGCCTTTTCAGGGATCTGCTTGGTAAGGTGTCATGGGACAAAACCCTGGAGCGAAGAGGGGCCTATGAAACCTGGTCAGTATTCAAGGACTGTCTCCTCCAAGCCCAGGAGCAGTGCATCCCAAAAAAGCAGAAGGTAGGCAAGAATGCCAGGAGGCCTCCATGGATGAACAAAGACCTCCTGGACTTACTAGGGTGCGAAAGAAAAGTCCATAGGGAGTGGAAGCAAGAACAGATTAATTGGGAAGAATACAAAGAGGCTGTCCAAGCAGCCAGGGACCAGGTTAGGAAAGCTAAAGCCCAGATAGAATTAAATCTAGCCAGGGACATAAAGGGGAGCAAGAAGAATTTCTACAAGTATAACAGTGATAAAAAGAAGGCTAGGGAAGATATAGGCCCTCTCCAGTAGGAAACTGGGGACCTGGTCACGAGGGATGTGGAGAAGGCTGAGGTGCTTAATGACTTCTTTGCCTTAGTCTTCACTGGCAAAGGCTCTAGCTGCACCGCCCAAGTTGCAGAAAGTGAGGGTAAGAACTGGGAGAAGGAAGATCTACCAGCTGTAAGTGAAGATCAGGTTCAAGACAATCTAAAGAACCTTAAGCTATACAAGTCCATGGGACCCAATGAGATCCATCCACAGGTCCTGAGGCAACTGACGGATGAAGTTGCCAAGTCATTCTCCAACATATCCAAAAGGTCATGGCAGTCTGGTGAAGTTCCCACTGACTGGAAAAGGGAAAACATAACCCCCATTTTCAAGAAGAGAAAAAAAGATCCTGGAAGCTACAGGCCAGTCATTCTCACCTCTGTGCGTGGCAAGATCATGGAGCAGATCCTCATGAAGGCTTTACTAAGGCACATGGAAAATCAAGATGAGGTGGTTGGTGGTAGCCATCATGTCTTCGCCAAGGGCAAATTGTGCCTGACAAATTTGGTGGCCTTTTATGATGGAGTTTCAGTATCATTGGATAAAGGAAGAGCAACTGACGGCATCTACCTGAACTTCTGCAAAGCATTTGACACTGTCCCACATGACATCCTGGTCACTAAATTAGATAAATATGGGTTTAGTGGATGAACCACTCACTAGATGAGGAACTGGCTGGATGGCTGCACTCAGAGAGTTGCAGTCAATGGCTCAATGTCTGAATGGAGACCAGTGATGAGTGGTATTCCTCAGGGATCGGTACTGGGACTAGTACCATTTAACATCTTTGTCGGTGACACAGACAGTGGGATGGAGTGCACCCTCAGCAAGTTTGCAGATGATGCCAAGCTGTGTGGTGCAGTCGATACGCCAGAGGGAAGGGACGCCATCCAGAGGGACCTGGATCAGCTTGAGAGGTGGGCCCATGCCAACCTCATGAAGTTCAACAAAGCCAAGTGCACGTCCTGCACCTGGGTCGGGGCAATCCCAAGCACACATACAGGCTGGGCAGAGAATGGACCACGAAGATGATCAGAGGGCTGGAGCATCTCCCCTGTGAGGACAGGCTGAGAGAGTTAGGACTCTTCAGCCTGGAGAAGAGAAGGCCGTGGGGGGACCTGATAGCAGCCTTCGAGTACCTGAAGGGGGCCTACAGGAAAGCTGGGGAGGGACTTTTTACAAGGAGAGGTAGTGACAGGATGAGGTGTAATGGCTATAAACTGGAAGAGGGTAGATTTAGACTAGATATACGGAGGAAATTCTTCACTGTGAGGGTGGTGAGACATTGGAACAGGTTGCCCAGAGAACTTGTGGATGCCCCCTCCCTGGAAGTGTTCAAAGCCAGGCTCGATGGGACTTTGAGGAACCTGGACTGGTGGGAGGTGTCCTTGGCCATAGCAGGGGGTTGGAACAGGATGATCTCTAAGGTCCCTTCCAACCTAAATCATTCTGATTCTATGAAATGAGAATTACAGCATAGGCTTAATCAATTGCTTTTTTTCCCAGCAAAATGAACAATGCTCTGTCTCTAAGGTGTATTCTCTAAGGTCCACTGTTCTCTTTTCCATGGGTGTTTTATGTGCTTGATTTGATCAGCGTTGTTGACATGCAGTAAACTATGTTGCAGCTTCCAAACTGTTACTGCTCATCTTGGGTGAGGATTTTAAAGCTCTGATCACAAATTAAAAATTATCTTTGAAATATGTTTCTGTAAGTCTTTATCACCCTCTCATTGATTTAAATACGACTTGGTTTGGTAACAACATTTTCATTGAATCAGAAATAGTGTCTGGGAATAGTTCTGCTGATGTACAGGCAGCCTCAACTTATTTGCCTCTTCTGTTTCCTACTAACACCAATACTAAGACCAATACTAATATATAAATTTTTCTTTTCCTGGGATATACTACTGATAATCATAGGCCATATTTCTACTCTGGATAGACTTTTGGAAATAATAATTTGCATCCATCATTGTGCACTGGACAAGTGGCAATAGGCACTTGTGCCTCCATCTACTTCACACACTATGTTCAGGTGTTTATGCATACTGACGAGATCGCCCTGTTAGCCTTCTCCTCTCTAGGTTGAACAGTCCCAGATCTCTCAGCCTTTCCTCAAAGAAGAGATGCTTCTGTCCTTTCATCATTTTAGTGGCCCTTCACTGGACTCTCTCCAGTAGCTCTGTGTCTTTACTGTGACGGGGAGCCCAGCTGACCTGTTGACAATGCTCTGTTTAATGCATCTCTGGCTACTGTTAGCCATCTTCACCATAATGACAAATTGCTGGCAAAGTGAACTGAGTAGGAAAGCTACTGTTATATATCTCCTCGGTAACTAGAGAGAATATTTTGGGCAGCTATGTATCTAAGACAAGTGCCTCAATGGAGTGTTTAAATTCAGGTTAGATTAATACAGACATTATCTGTCTTTGGATAAAGATTAACTGACTGTAGTTGGGTCCATGTTTTATTTGTCTGCCATCCAGTCCCAGGAATTTTTTATTATTTTGCACTGTTCAGTAGAAACATCCCTATATCTAGCATTACTTCAGTTTGTGTACAAACATTGTTTAAAACTGAGCTTTGTCTCATTTCCTTTTAGACCAGCAGTCCATTCATCACCTTTTGCAACTTCATCCCATTAGAAGTTCCTCTAGACAGTGATGCTGCTATCTCTGACTTTACTTTTATTGTACATTACACTTACAGAGAGTAATTTCTGGAAAGTCATTCATCATTTCCTCCAAGTTTGAACTTGTTTTTGGCTTTCTTTGACTCTGAATTTTACCTTTCACAACTCCTTTCTACGAATTTTAAACTATCATGATGAGGGTATCAGTGTCTATCCTCAATCTGTTTCAATCCAAATAAAGTTTATGGGACCTGCAAGTGGCTGGAAATTTCTGAAGCTGTTTTCAAGCTGGGAAAGATGAGCCTTGGATGAGTATCTAATTATGGTTTTCTGTTAGCCAGTGAGTGAGGCAACCCAGGATCCCCTTCTTCTCTGTTCCCATTCTCAGAGCTCCTTGTCTGTTTCCCTCAGTTCTTTGTCTTCTGGCTAGGTTCTGAAGACTGATTGGTTGCCTGCTAAGAAATCAGAACTGGGCTTTTGTCATAAGCCAGAGTTACAACTTCTATTTCTGAAAACATACTCTAATAACAATCTCATAAGCAAAAGAGATGGCATGATTTCAAATTCTGAAATAAACACAAAACAGGAAAATCTAAGTGATAGGGTAGAAAACTATCTCAGCAGGACGTCACTACTGTACAGCTTGAAGGTAAAAAGAGTATAAAACTTGTGTGGTGATAGACCAAAGCTTATCAGTTAGAAACCAAAACTTTTTCTTTTCTTCTTTTTTTGAGAAGAAGAAAATACTTGAAAACACCCAGCAGCAGAGCAAAGCTACAAAAGGAGTTTAAAGAACTAAGGTTCTACAAGAAAAAGCAAATAGTTCTTCATGAAACTTGAAATACAAATCAGTGACAACAGAGTAGAAAAGTATGAAAGAGTTCAAAATATGTTGGGGGACAAATTGCTTTGAGATACAAAAATCTCACAGGGAAATAGAAGGATCGTTTGTTCATGTAAGTTGACATTGTGAGATCTACTCCACAAAAATCAAACTTAAAAGTAGATCAAGGACATAACTGAATTCAAGCAAAACTAGAGACTGAGGAATCTAAAAGTTATTTGGAAAATTCAATACATTCCACAGAATCCATGTTATGCAATGGACATTTACAAGACAAGTATGTCTTGTAAACCTCTGCTAATTGTCCAGGAAGTTTAGAAGGTGTTTGTTTGTTTGTTTTGTGTTGTTGTGGGTTTTTTTGCTGTTATCTTTAGTAGGATTTGTTAAGTAATACTAATTCCAAAAATTACTAGCCAATACTACAGAGTCAAAGAATCTGTTTAATTATGCTAACTGCAATTTATCACACTCCACTTCATACATCTTGGACTTCAAAACTGTCTGACCATAGTACTGGTTTTTACCAGTGGCACAGAGATGCACTCTGTTTGCTTATGTTTCCAGAGATAATCTGTCTGTTCAGTTGCTTGCATAGCTACTCTGAAATGATGAAACAACAGGGTTAGATATAGTAGATCTGTGCCTCATGGAGTATGGTAAATAAGAATCATACTCAGACTTAGAGAGCTGAGAGTCTTCTTATGCTCTCATTGAAGATTATTGTAATTTTGCCACTGCCTTTAAGGGCAGAAAAATCAGGTCAAGAAAAGATGCTTTATGCTTCGTGCTTGTACTCTTCATTAATATAAATTGTAGGACATAGTTAGCTGGCAGTGTCACTACAACTAAGAATAGTTAAGATGGCTGGTCAAATGTAGCTAAAATATTCAGGATGGTGTGGTTACTTGCATGTCATGTAAACAGTAGCTGCTGCTATTAGAACAGCTTGTAGTCTCAATAATGTGAAATTATAGATGAAATTGTATAAGATTATCATACCCTCAAAAGATCAGTCAGAAACGTTCAGAAAAATGGCTTAAAACTGTCAAGTGCTGTACAGAGAAACACAGACACACAGAATGGCTGAGGTTGGAAGAGATCTCTGGAGATCATCTCATCTAGCCTCCCTGTTTAAGCAGAGACACCTAGAGCATATTGCACAGGATTGTGTCCAGGCAAGTTTTGATTATCTCCATTGAAGGAGACTCTACAACCTCTCTGGGCAACCTATTCTCTGTCACCATCACAGTAAAGAAGTTTTTCCTCATATTCAGATGGAATATTTCACCTTGTGGCCCTTGCCTCTTGTGCTGTCTCTGGGCACCACTGAAATGAGTCTGACTCCACCCTCTTGACACTCTTCCTTCAGATACTTACACATAGTGATCAGATCTCACCATAAGCCTTCTTATCTCCAGACTGAACTAGCCTGGCTTTCTCAGCTTTTCCTCATGAGAGAGATGCTCTAGTCCCCTAATCATCTTTGTGGTCCTCTGCTGGACTCACTTCAGCAGCTCTGTGTCTCTCTTGTATGGAGAAGCCCAGAATTGTACACAAAACTCCAGATGTGAACTCACCAGGGCTGAGTAGAGGGAGAGTATCTCCTCCCTCAACCTGCTATGTAGGGTGCCATGAGTCTCCAGGACAATTTTAAACTTTGAAAAATTTAAATGTAATGAATGAATAAAATCTACTAGAATGTCATTTTACATTAATAGGAATGTAACACAAGGACAGTCCCTCCACTGTAATGCTTTATTTCTCCCTTATATACGATAGGTATCCCGAAATCTGACAGATTATTCTCATTATTATTATAAATGTGCAGAACAAATATTATCTCTGTTGTTTCATTTATATTTTTAAAAAGCAGTTAGTTTTTCCGCGTGTACTGAGAGAGCAGATGGCTTCTTTGGTATTTCAAATGGCTGTAGGAGTATTGATGCTGCCAGCAGAAACCAGGAAAAGAGAAGTAAGAAATGGAGCTTTTGTACTTGATTGAAATGTCACTCTCAGATTTTCTTTTCAAGAGGAGAAAAAACAAGACAACATCTTCCAAAAGCTGCTGAAAGCAACAAATAAACTGCAAATTCCCAACTTTGTTATATCACCTAAGTTTGTAGGGTTTGGTCAGAACAGGGAATAAGGTACCTCAACTCAGTTTGCAGGCAGCTGAGCTGGAGGAGGTGATGGAGAACACTTATCAAGTTTGCAGGTGACATCTAAATGGGAGGACCACTTGATAAGCTCAAATTGTTGCCATTCAGAAGGGTGTAGGAGGCTGGAGAAATGGGCCAAGTGGAACCTCCTGAAATTCAGCAAGAACAAATTCCAACTCCTGCACCTGAGGAAGAAGGACCCCCCTAAAATGATATGGGCTGGCTGAGGAGCTGCTCTGCTGAGAAGAAGCTGGAGGTGCTGGTAGCTGGACATGGGCTAGCAGTGACAACTCATGATGGAAAAGGCCAAGAGTAACCAGGGCTGCACTAGTAGGAGCGTGATCAGGAGATACAGGGGAGTGGCTTACTTCTTCTCTGCTCCACTCATCAGTCTGGATGTCTACCACATCCTGGAGTCCTGTAATCAATTTTGGGTACTCCAGTACAAGAAAGGTGTTATCTAGTGGTTTCCAGATATGGAATAGAACAGCTAATTGAAATCTTGTAAGATAAATAGGATTCTCAATTGCCCAGTTTACAGTAACATTTGTTGTGTGTGTTGTTGAGGGAATAATGAACTGTAGCATAAATATAAAACTTCTATAACTTTTTTTGATATTGATCAAAATGAATACTATCAATCAGTGTTATCAGTATTCATTTGCTAGATTAAACTGGATAGCACAATCTAAGAATGGAGTGTATCTTAATTCTTATATTTCCAAATTATTTAAGTACCTTAATCAACACTATGAAATACTGCCATCATCCCTTTTTCCTTCTTATGATCTGAAATCCGCTTTCCTCAAGAAGTACCTGATTTATTTCTAGGCAAAACTTGGTAAAGGCCATTTCTCTCTAAAAAAATTTTCTTTCAACATTTCTAATTTCTAACTTCCTCTGCTGAATTTCAGTCCCCTGCTCTGCCAACAAGTATCTGTGTTGCCTGAACTTAAAGTAAATAAGGAAGATGGTAATATGTTCTTAGCATTAAACTATGACTTAGTGAGGACTGCTTTGTTGAGACTGCAGTCAATGTCTTTTCTTGAAGCTTTTTCCTGTACGTAATATAATTTCAGTAACAATCACCAGGAAAAGAGAAACAGACTGAGATGCCTGCTGTATTTACATCAGTATCAGTGGATAGTAAGGCTAAGACAGGATGTACTAACTGCTTTGTATCTTTCAAATCCATACCTCTAAGTGTGCTCTTACTGTTAAAAACACTAAGAGGTTTGTTTCATCGAGTCACAGACACAGAAATCATAAAGGCCTCTAGAGCCTGAAAACAGTCAGTTTCGCTGAATCACTGTAAAAATACATCAAGAAATGTATCCTTAGGCCTGATGTAGGGCTTGGGGCTTGTACAGTTGGTGGTGGGGCTTAAAAAGATACAAGGCCTAAGATCTGTAAATGAGAAGAAAATTGTGTAACTGGTGCAAACAGTTGCAAACATTTTTTCAGAACATTGCAAATGATCTATGAATACCTTAAATTCAACTTCACTGGAAAGACCTCACTGGATCCACCTCAATTAACTAAAAATGCCATTTAAATTATTATTTAGACTTTACATGAGTCCCCTAACAATACACGCGCGCACACACATATAGGGAAAAAAATAATTAAAAAATCTTTCATTTGGTGTATCAAATGCTTCTAATTGAATAATTATTTTTCAAAAGTTTTACGAGGGTGTGTTTTATAACTTCTTACTTTATTTACTTAATTTAGCAGTCAGAATTTCTCACAGGAGTGACTTTGAAAACACGTAATAAGAAATATTTGTGAAAAAAGGATTATTGTGCTGTGTCCCTGCAGCAGCACTTTATATTAAATGACATTAATTGCCTAATAATGGCTATATAAATTGCAGTTGAAGTTTCAAGAAAACAGCAGTGTTCCTGTTTCTTGTGATTCAGAGCTCAATAAGTATGGACATTTACTGTATTTCTGACTAATGTCCCAAGCATGCTTTTGTGTCTGTGTGTTCAGTCGGTACAGCTCTAGCAAGATCATTTTAATTTCAAACCATAATATAGCATGTCCAACTAGCTCTGCCAGCCTTAAGTCTGTCAGCATTTTCATTTTAAATCCCTATTTTATAGGGTTTATAACCAAGCTGTAAAATTGCACTTGACTTTGAAACTTGGTTCGTGTTAGGAATTAATATTTTTCACTGAATTCTAACCAACTTGTTTTAACTGTTTGACACATAGAAGTCTAATTCAATGTTTGGGCTTTTCATTAGTATTAAGGGTGTGGAGATATGGGTTTGATGGACGAACCACTCACTGGATAAAGAACTGGCTGGATGGCCGCACTCAGAGAGTTGCGGTCAATGGCTCAATGTCTGAATGGAGACCAGTGACGAGTGGTGTTCCTCAGGGATCGGTACTGGGGCTGGTACTGTTTAACATCTTTGTCGGTGACACAGACAGTGGGATGGAGTGCACCCTCAGCAAGTTTGCAGATGATGCCAAGCTGTGTGGTGCAGTCGACACGCCAGAGGGAAGGGACGCCATCCAGAGGGACCTGGATCAGCTTGAGAGGTGGGCCCATGCCAACCTCATG
>WBMW01006293.1:0-20903 GCA_013396635.1 Penelope pileata | reverse complement strand
TGACAGGACAAGAGGTAATGGCTACAAACTGAGAGAGGGTAGATTTAGACTAGATATAAGGAGGAAAATATATACTGACTCCCTCTGCCATCTCTGACTGAAAACAGTCAGATAGGTACATGAGATACATGTTTAGAGTGGGAGATGTTTTTTGTTTGGTTTCTTTCCAGAGAGGTTGAACAAAATTGTAATTTCAAGATCATTGGTCGAAGAATTATATAGGTAATATCACAAAAGATATGGTTTTGTGTGTGTGTGTGTATAGAGTATTCAGTTCTTCTAGAAAATGTATTTTAAAATATTCATCAAAATCTGATATTGAACAAAATGGCTCACCCATACTTTCACATAGGTAGTGTCAATTGCAGGTATATTTCACTTAAATTTCCTTTGACGTGTAGAAATGAAACATTTGGACAGGTTTCCAGATTAGTGTACAATCTGTTTCATTAAACTGTATACTCAGATCCCTTTTCCAGAATAGCATAGAATCAACTATAGTTTTATAAAACCCCCCTCTATAATTATATCATTTTACCGTACTACCTAGATCTTAACCCATTCCTAGTCTTTTTTTTTTAATTTTCTTTTGCTTTTAATTGAGACAAGCCTACTTAAAAGAAAACTTATATAAGAATGATCTCTTGATATCTTTTTTTTTATCATTTTCCTCCTCTGCTTCTTTATGGATTTTTTTCTTGTTTTGTTTTGCTTTCTTCTTCTCCCTTTCAAAGTATGTAGCAATACAAAAAAGAGCACCTCCTTCTAATTTACACACTGTGGGCTTTTTCTTCAGTTTTGTATCTATACAGCATCTTAGCACAGGTGGTCCATTTCCACTATATGAAGTTCTAAGTTGATGTGAACAAGACCATTGGTCATTTAAGAAACAAACATTTTATGGAAAGCAGTCTACATCACACTGCTCTTTCATGCTTATTCTGCCTTGCAGTTTCTTTTCAGACTACCTCAATAAATTTGCACAGCAAACACAAACAAAATTACAACTCTCCTTCCATCAGAGATTTACTCACACTTTCAGCTACATTTTCATTTGTGCTGTTCACTTGAACAAAAAGAAAGCTTTTCAATTACATTTACATTTTCTTTAAACGTTTAAAATTGAGTTGAATTTGAAGTTTTTTATAAAAATATATCTTTGTCAGAAGAATGAAGACATATACAGAGACAAAATTCTTCTGAACATTCATGTTTGTAAATGTAGCTTTCTTTTACCACACCTGCTTAAACAAAAGTCAACAATTTATTTGTATTTTCCTTAACAATAGACGGTGTAGTACTTCTTTCTCTTTTTCTTTCCCTTGAAGTAGTTTTACTTTCCTCTGTAATTTCAAGAAATGAAAAATAACGTTTCAGTTGATTTCTGCTGGAAGAAAAAAAAGGATAGGTGGGGGTGATTTTCTGTATAAGAGGTTTCTATATCTGCATCTACGGGGAACCTCGAAAAGCAAGGATCAAGTAGCTTAGATTTCAAACTTGTTTCTTCAGTTTCCATGCTCTTTAAGTTTCACCATTTAAGCTTTAAATGTCAAAAGAAGTGATATGAACTAAGGGAGACAGCCAGTGCATGAGGGATAAAAAAGTGAAATACACAAGCAGGTAGAGAAGTTAATCATGAGAAATTCTGTAAGAAACTGTTGTATTGAATTTAACTCTTAATAGAATAGCGCTCTAAAATAAAATATGGTCAAAATGATATACAACATTTATTGCCTGTATTTTTACAGAATTATTAATAAAAAGTGAGAAAAATTCACTCTCTTATGGCATAAATATCACATTTTTTGTTTAAAAATGTTTTTGTCCTGTATTTAAGATTACGTATGCTTCTAAAATGCATTCTTCCTTTGTCTCTAAAATAGCTTAAACATATAAACTTTTATCTTTTCCATACTGAGAGATCAAGCTATTTTTATTTCAGTTTTAAAGAAGTTTGTGTTTTGATAGAATGTAATCTGTTACAACATTTTTTGTCCTTCAAAAATGAAATTGCTTTATTTCTTTGAAATAATATTTTAAAAATCCTATCAAAATGGATTCATGAAGAGTTACCAATTTTTTATATGATTTTGATAAACATTTTCAATAGAGTACTTTAAAGAAAATAATAAATTTTGTATATGTCCCATTGTCAAGAGATTCTGAAAATAAAAAATATGTATTAATGATGAATAATTAGAAAATGATAATTTCTGAGCAATTTAATTTTCATAAAAATGGCATTTTTCATCAATATCATTTCATGTTAAAAATATTTTTTTCTTTTCCCTTCTGCTTTGATTTTTATAGGACACATAAATAATGAGTTTATTTGGTGATTGAAGCTAAAAATAACAGCAAATAATTTATTAGTAAGGGTGGAAATTGAAAAATAAACTTTTTTTTACCTCAATAGAATAATTTCAATATTTTTTCATTTCACTCTTATGAATGTTATTATTTAAATAATTTTAGCTATTAGTAAGCATGAAAGGCTGTTGTCTACATTTTAAATTCAATTAAGTAAAATGAAATTCATTAAGTTTCAGAGTCTGTTAAAGAATAGTGTTGGCATAAAGCATTCACTCTAAAGCAAGGACAATTTCTGACAGATTTCTTTCTTTTTAAAGAGAAAGAATTTTCTTACTGAAATTCATGTCACAAGACAATAACATGTTATTGTAACACGTGCCACGTTTTTTGGACTCAGGCAAAAATGCTAAAGTCTAAAGAAGTCTAAAGAAGTCTTAAAGAAGATTTTCTTTGACTTTAATGATCTTTTGGGTGCACTTTGAATTTCCAATATATGTATCATTTACTTAATTGTATGCTTAAAGTGTTCTATTTTGTGTAATTCCAACCAGCCTTCTATGCTAGGAAGTTTGTTCTAATTCAATGCTTTAAAATTAATAATATGGCATACTTCGTAATTTGAATTTGAAAATGTTTCACATTTATTTTTATATTCTTTATATTTCAATTTGCCATGTCATATATTTATGATATAGAAAACAAGCTATATTTACAGATAACAAGTAAACAATGGCAAGAAAATTTTTTAAATATTTTAAAACCTTTATTCAGGTGCTGTATTTCCCTCAGAAGTCCAATTGCATACAGCAACATGGATAAATGTTGGTACCTGATATATCTATTATGAGGGCATTGAACAAAAAAGTCTTTCATAGCTTGCTTCCCTTCATCCTACTAATTACTTACAAGGAAAGAATATTCATTTGAACTTTGAAAAGACTTTGCTAGAACAGATTTGCTGAAAGTGAGTTCATTATTGATTGATTGATGAAAAAAAAGTACAAAGTTACGTTACATAATTTATGAAAGAACTGCACCACAGATGAAACTAAGAGCTCTGCATTTCGTTTAAGGAAAGAGACTCTGAAAGAAAGATGATATGCGAAGCACACCTTAAAGCCTTTTGATCGTACAGTCAGGAAAAAAAATGTTTTAGTAAGGTAAAGTTAGTTTGGTAGTATAACAGATCACAGAATTCAGGGTTTTGGGAGGTCTTTTGGCATTAAGAATAAGGTTGGATCAAATCTGCTACAAAATGCCCAACAGTAATAAAAAGAGAATATTCATGTATCAATATCGTTCTAGCTTGCATTAATATGGATGACTCAAAGGGCAATTCTGCCACTTGAAGAAATAGATTTAAGATGGTTGTGAATACTAACATTGAATGTTAAAAGAAGATTTCTTATAATTTAGATTTTATCAAAAAACAATTTTATCACAAATCAGAGATGACAGGTTCTGGAACAGTCAGCCTGTAGGAGAAAAGATACTTAACTTTGTATGAAGCCTGATGAATGAATAGACCAAATTCTGTTCTGTGATTTCTTCTGCTAGCAAGATATTGCTTTCAATTGCTATCCTCCATGTTCTCTTTCAGTCTTAAATGTTAAAGACAGTAGAATTTCATGCATGTGTCAATGACTTTCTATCAGTCCCTAGAATGTTTGTTGTTGGTTGTCGGTTTCTTGTTTGTTTTTTCTTTTTTTACTTTTTAATTTTTAATGGCTTAAAGGATAGTTAAGAATGTTCAGACAAACTGTGAGTCCAGTTAATCAAAGGTATTGAGAAGTGGGTATGTACAAATCTGAATTAATACCAGCTAATGATTCATAAAGACACTGATTTAGCAGAAAACATTCAGACCTCAGACGTCTTCATCATCTTCTGACGAGCTATGAATAAACACATTGTGCCTATCTAAATTATTATTTCTGGACAAGAATGACTTGGAAATTCTCTGATTGTGTGACCTGTGGTTTGGTGGTCTGGACATTGACATTGTAATAGAATTTTTTCATGTTAGTTCACTTCTTTGCACATTGATCTTGGAAATAAGAATGTGACAGATTCTGTTAAACTCTGGATTGTTCAAAAACATTATATTGTACAAGAATATAATAATTGTGACAACAGGATAATTGTGACTTCCTAAATTTGAGATTAAGACCTTAACTCTGCCAATCCTTCATACTCTCCTTTGCCAGTTGGACAATCTCAGTGGTCCAGAATCATTCAGTTATTTTTTACCAAGTTCTTGAAATATTTGATATCAGTATGTACCTTGATATCACCTTCAATGATCATATGAACCTTGCTTTTATTTATAATGCAGGGAAATAGTGATAAATTATCAGGACTTTGCTAAGTATGCATCATGGCCTCTTTCTTGATCCTTTGGAATTTTCATTATTCAAGTGTCACAAAAGGTGTTGAATGATGGCATGCACCATTAATTTCAACTGCTACTATTTTACTAGGTCAGAGATTTTAGGAATTGGAGGATACACCCATGCTTTGCAAGTGGAGTGAAATGGAGACAGTTTCTCCTTCATTGCCTGCTTTTGAGGTGTGTATAATTTTATGACTGTGGGGATCTGTCTGCACTTCAGCTAATAAGGAATAAAACAATGGTATTCAAGCTACTCTTTTGCTATTCGGAGAGGAATGACAGAATACATAGATTGCAAGGGTCTTTCAGAGGAGACCAAGTCCAACCTCCTGCTCAGAGCCATTCCAGTTCAAACAAATTGCTTGGGATCTTGTCCATATTTTAAGCATCTCCACAGATGGAGATTCCATAAGCTCTGTGGTCAACCTGTTTCAGTATTTGACCTCTATCAGGTTAAGAAAGCGATCTGATGTAGATTTGGGTATTTCCCAGTTTTTGTCCATTTTCTCTTATCCTTTCTCTGTATACCTCTAGAAAGAGCCTCACTGAACCTCACTACATCTTCTCTACACCTTCCCATCTGGTAGTTATAAGATCTTCCCTCAAACTTCTCTTCAGGCTGAACAAACCCAGTCTTCTCAGACTTTTCTTCCAGCCTCCTATTTATCTTGGTAACATCTACTGAACTTGCTCAGGTACTTCAATATCTTTGTTGCACTAGGTAGTACTCAGTTTTGGGCTACTTGTGATATGAGGTCTCACAAGTTGCTACCAGAGAAGAAGGATCTCTTCCTCCAACCAGCTGGCTACTTAGCACAGCTCAGTATGTGATTGGATTCTTTGCTGAAAGGGCAAGGTGGAGACTATTACTGTCATCCACAAACTATCAGAGAATTCATTCTATCTCAACATTCATTTCATTAGAAAAAATATATACATATATATGATCCAATGGTAACCAGAATCTAATCGCAAGATTTTGAGCCTGATGATTAAGCCATTTTCAATTCCACTTTAACATTCACTTATCTGGTCCATATCACAACAATTTGGCTGTTGGGAATCCATGGAGGACCACATCAAAGGCCTTATTAAAGTCATGGTATACAACATTCATTGCTCTTCCTTTATCCGTGCAGCCAGTTATCTGATCACAAAAAGCAGCTGGGCCTGTTGGGCACAATTTGTCTTTAGTTAACTCCATTCTTACTGTTTCTGATGCTCTCTCTTTGAAAGGTATGTGGCTGAAAGGTATGTGGCTGTGTCTGAAAAGAAGTATGGATAATCATATAAGTAATCCATCATAAAAAGAGAACGAAACATCTTCAATTTTATGTTAAATACAATGCAACTTTTTCCTGACAGCAAGGCACCAGACCTGCGTGTCCCAGTGGACACCGAGTTGACACAGACCAACAAAGTGCCCAGAGCTGCTGTGCTGTCACAATTTTGGGAGAAGAGAAACTGCTATCTTTTTGAAATTTCTAACTATAATTTCTATTTTGAGGATTTTCTTTCTTTTGAGACCATCAGACTTCCTAAGATTAAAAACAAAATCTAAAACCAAACCAGCAAAACTTTATCTGTCTAATAAGTGTCTGGCTTTTCATCTTACTTGCAGGTTTTTTTGCTTGTGTACAGAGTACACCATCAAAGGAAACAATGAAAGCCTGAGGATTTCTGAATAGTCAGCAAATGGACTTCAGGTAGTGATTTTATATTCTCACAAGGACAGATCTCATTACAGAAAAAATTCGTTTGGAGCTGAAACTCCACTATAACAATATTCAAGGTTGTTCCTTAGATGTTCCTGTCTTTATTGTAAAAATGATCAAGTAAAACTTTTAATTACTCACACAATTAATTGGCATTAACTCTAACATTCAAAATCCTTTCTTTTAAAGCTTTAGACCTTAAACATCAAGTTAGATTAGTATTCATTATGTTTCACAAAAAAAAAAAAAAAATCAGTATTGGTTTGATGTGTAAGTCATCTTCAATAACTATCTTAACAAATATCTAACATCAATTGACAACAGCCTTTATAGGTAAAAATGCTCTGCTGTATGCTCATGTTCTCTGTGGATAATGTACAGCAAGTTTGCTAATGTATTCTTTAGTGTTCTATCTATTTTTCCACTTAAATATTTTTACTTGGAAACTTATACAATTGTTCAATAGGTCTGAATTTATCCCATTATCTTTTAAATTATATAACCCCCTGAAAACTGAAAAAAACCAATGAGGCTTTCAAAGTGTTACATAGCTTTCAATCACATGTTCTCTTAATGAAATTTAAAAAAAAACACAAACAGAAGTAAAAATTGAGCAAATAAATTGGTCTCCAATTCTTTAATTTTCAGCTGTTGCTAGAGATTAATGCAATGACTTCACAGCACAAAGGCAGTTATAACAAACAGTACACTTTTTCCTTATATTTCACGTAAAACTATCTGCATTGTATAAAAATACAGAATTAAAAATATGACTGTATTATAATCATCTTTTCTGTGAAACATTGAAATGTCTGCCTATTTGCACAATGACAAATAGACAAAATTGACATTAAGCACATCAGTTCCTTGGCTATTTTTTTCTTACTTTCAAAGGCATGCATATTTGATCTGTATCCCTTCCATCTGATAGCATGGAAAGGACATTCCTTGGAGTTTGTTTACCAAATGATTCTCACCTAAATCTTGTCCCAGGTTTCTTTAACTTTTATGTCTTAGCCTTTTGTGATGACTTTCTTCTGCTTTAAGGAACTCCTCAAGACATATTTTTTCCGTAGTACACGTAGAAAATGCAGCCCAGTAACTCACAAGCATAATGGGCTGTGGTCATTAGGACTGAATAATGGTGGTTGAAAGAAATATCTTCAGTTTCTTCAAATGTTTTTAAAAGATCAAAATGTTTTCAAAATGTAACAATAATTTCAATTCTGTTATTTTCAATTAGAGAATATTGAGTTTCTATATTCATCTTAACTAATCTTATTTTGACAACAATTACAAGTTCAAAGAACCAAGATGATTTAATGTAAAAATGTGCAAGCAAATGACACTCATTTCTGACACTGGTTTAGCTTGTTATGTATATTTCTTCTGTATCCTTGTTCTTTGACCTAGCATACATTTTCACTTCCTCTAGTGGCTTTCTCTGTTAGACATTTGAAAAAAAAAAAGGCAGCTACTTATTATCTTTGTGCAGCAGCTGCAACAATTGTGCTGACAATATTTGGATTATTTAGGTATTTCAGTAGTTAAAGAAATGTGGGTAAATGCCAAGGTATGTGACTTAAAATAACCTAAAATTACATGCTGTTCACTGAAATTCCCAAATCCAATTAAATTGTTTAACCTTAAAATGCTAGCTGTAACTTTAAGGCACATAAGTAATAGTACACTTTAATTTTGTAAGACAATTTCAAGAAACAAAAGTAGTCATCAGAATAATTTAAAGACAGTTGTGCATAATCTAGAACAAAATCAATAACATTTATCCTTCCTAACAGGATAGGATGACTGCCAGTCTGAAAAAATTGGTTTTACAGTAAGATTACTGTCATATATTTTTCCTTGTTTTTCTAGTATATAAACTGAAAGGACTCACTCCACACGTTAGCCACATTCTGCAGACTACTTTGTACGTGTAAGTTAACATACAAAAAGATTCAAGTAGATCATCTGTTTACACATTAGGTTTTTAAGAAGCTGTTCCATAGTAGATGGATCAGCTCTGACGAATATGGCTTTGGTTTATAGATATTTGTAGTTATTTTGTTTGAGGATGAGGACACCAGTATATACAGCTTATAAACAAATCCTTCCAATAAATTCCCCCCTCATTTAACAACACAGTTACCTTTAAAACAGAAAGATACTGCATGCTTTATAAGTTTATTAATAAAGATTACAGAATGTGACAGGAGAATATTACTCCAGTTTAAATAATTCCTTACAAACCAGTCATCACCACCAGCAAGAAATGATTTGGGCAATAGTAGTTTGCACAATAAAGAAAAGTTAACATGCTTAAATCACTGTGCTGGGTACTTTCCTCCCTTTCTTTTTTTTTAATTAGTGTATATGCATATCTATATGTCAAAATCAAGAATTAATGCTTTATATCTAAGATTTACTATAACTGTTGTATCCTTATTTGCATATTTTTAGTATTTGCTTAATCTATTATGCATGTATTTATTATTTAGATTTTCTATTGCATTAGAAAGCATGACTATCACATTATTTTGAAGTCAATTAGTACACAGAGAATATTAAAAACTGTTGAAGTTAACAATTGTATTATTACAATACTTAACAGAGTGCTTATTTTGGCACATAATATCAGGCACAGATATGATTTAAAAACTACAAACTTAAAAATTAATTATAATTAAAATAACATTGTGCAAAAGAAATCTGGAATCTCCAAACCTGAAAAATACTTACATGACTAATTTCACTGATTTAAATTATGTATACATATATACATAAAAATATATATGCATATGTATACATATATATACACACCTAAAATTTGAAAAAATTCTGACATATTTTTGTGAAACTACATTTGGTGGAACTGTGGAATTGGAAATATTTTTGATAAAATATCTGTAGAAGTTAATGTGTTTTTCTTTTGTGTTTGTGAATTTATTTGTAAATTAAATTTATCACTTTTTAATCAGCATGAGCATAACCTCGGCTATTTTTAAAGAGACTGAATTAAAACACCTTCATTTCTTGAAATAATGTGTACTATGATTTTATTACACTAATGTATAATATATTAATACATTCTTCAATAGTAATGACAGTAATTAAAGAAATAATGAGTATTACTCAAACAAAATAAGAAAGGAATTATTATGTCCCCTTTAAAAGGATTTTAAGGGACTTGAAAAGTGCAGCAGTACTCTTCAGAAATTAAATGACTCAAAATAATACCTCAGCTTTTTACTATCTTTTTCACTCAGATTGTTTCTTCTCCATGGATTCTGAGTTCAATTTAAATTTAGTTTGACTCCTCTCTTCTACTCAATTGTCAACATTTTCCTAAAGGGATGTACTACTGCATCACATACAGGAGAATATCTGGTATTGAAGATGAGTGAGTGTGAAAGAAATAAACCAAGGTACAGAAGACTGAATTATTCATATGATTTGCTTTGGTGGATTTGGACTATCTAGATGAGAATATTTCACTGTCTTGCTGTAGGTCGTAATTGTCATAAGGAATGTTCCTTTAAACATAATACTTTGTCATATTATTTTTTCTTTTCTATTCATTGTCTTATTTGTGTACTAAACTAAACAGACCTTACATTTTCTTTCTCAGAAGAGTACAGAACTAGAAGGCCTTCTGACTGAGACAAGTCTTTTGCTATCATAGGCAACTAAGTCTTTCTGCTCAGATCTTTCTTAAACATTGTTGAACATTTTGCAAACACTGAGAAGCCCTCTCAGGGTCCAGTCTCATGAAAAGAAAATATCTTATTTCCAACAGTGCGAATGTTCTACCACTGCAGATAATGAATAACAACCAGATTGATTTTCATTGTTGCAGTGGTCTTAAGGATTTTATAATTAAGGAACTAGCAAACTGATATCACTAAATTAAATGCATCGTTATTATTTCCTAGTGAAGAATGACTGGCATATCTATTCACTTGTATACCATTAAAGTAAGATTTTGCCTAAATTAGTCTTTTAGTTACAGGTCCAAAAAATCTTTTCCTTGGAGTATCTATCACTCATGTAGATTTTTTTATTATTTTATTTTATTTTATTTTATTAGTTATGATTTTACTGTTGTTGAAACCAGAAGAAATCAGTCTTTGAAAGCCTTTGGAACTCTTTTCTTTAGATTAATTACTTTTTCTTTTTTTTAATATATAGTTTTTCAACCCTACAGTATAGCTTAAAAGGCCAAAGATAACCTATAAATTTATCTTTTTTATTTTCTTTCTTATCACATCATTACATTTTGCTTGCATTTCCCTCTACTGAACACAATAACTTGTACTCTGGCTGAGACAAATCTTTTGGAAAGACCTGCATGGTTTGAACTCATAGTTTATTCCAGAAACAATGATCTTGTGAAAAAAATAATAAATCCTAATATCTATTGTGTCTTTCCTATCATTTCTTTTTCCTCCCACATGATTTATTTTTAGTAAACTAATTTATTTGGAAAACATATATTCTGCTGTTTGGATTTTTTTTCCTTTTCGCCCATACACAGTCACAGCAATCATTATTACAATAGTAATTTCATACAGACATGAAGTACAAATCTATCCATTATTTAATGCACACACTTTCAGATTTTGAAAATTAATTTAGATATCATTTCTCCAGAATTCAGTCTTAATTATTTGCAAGGTTAAGTTAGTACATAACATTGAGTACGTTGTTACTTTTATCACTACTGGAAAAAGCATACTGCCAGCCCATTGTTGTGTATGAGTCTGCTGTCTAACCGCTAATCCCAAACAGAAGCAAGAAATGAGGTGAAAATAAAGTTAGAATTCAATTTTTGAACTAAGATTTTGGTTATTTTTTATTAATTGTGAGTCGTTCAGCTATGCCTTGAAGTAGTTGTTCATTTTAGACCTTGAAAAGTTTTGTAAAAAAATCTGTCACTCCTCTTTATACAGCAAGTTCCACTGAGTCTGAAAACTTGAAGTGTCTTGTTCAGCACAAGGTAAAAGCTGCAGCAGAGACCAGTGTAGCTGCTGTATGTGAGAGATAAAGAGATTATCTGAGAGAATATAACACCCAGCTTAGCTTATTTTTGGGTCTCATCCCGTAACTATGTTTCATTTCCCATTCTCCACCCCAAACAAAGGGCATGTAAAGTTAATGAAAACATAAAAGCGACTGAAATATAAAGGACTTTGTGCTGAAAGTTTTAACTGAATCTATAGTGGAGGAAGCATACTTCTGTCAAACAAAATGATGAAGCAAAGATTTATCTCTAGCAAGTATCTCTAAGTCTGTCAGAATGAAGACTTTGTTCTCATACTAAGGAAAGCTTATTTGTTTGAACTTAAAGTATTTTGCCTAGTGAAATAACTGCCTTTCGCAAACACATAAAATACATTCCTAATGTGTAGGAATAGTCTCGATTGATAATCAACTTGTCAAATATTGCTTTTTTTTCAATGTAAACAATGAATATGAAAGCTAAATAAGATTTGATTTTATTCTTTCCAAATTAAAATCAGATTTATTTAATTAGTCAATAATTCTGGGAGATAATGTTATTTGTTTAATGTTTCTTTTTTCTCCTTTTCTCTAACATGCAATATTCTAAATGTTTTTTTGTTGTGCACAATCTATTTGTGAATTGTTCATCTTTTCAGTAAACTGTTCACTTTTTTCTTCACATATTTTATGCCAGGCATGTCAAAACCCACACCTTGAGGGCTGTATGCAACCCTAGACAACAAGTATTGCCCCACAAGATCATAAACTTGTATTATTATGTGACTTTCAGTGATATTTTTCATGAGTTGGTTGCACATAGCTTGAAAGCAGACTGCATGGGTGACAACAAAACACTGGTGTGATTATTATAAGAAGCTTATAATATATTCTGGAAATGTAGAGGGAATGTTGATAACAGAACCAAGTAACAAAGCTAGAATTGCTAGGGTAGTCCAATTCTGTGAAATTTTAAGACCACTAATTTCAGCTGTTTGCTTTCTTCTTATCAGTAACCTGGAGTGTGGTCTTAATCACAGGTCCACTGACTATTCTGAGAAGGAGAATGCTCCCTGGTTTTAACCAACAATTTAATTTTGGAATTACCAGTGCCCATACTCTTTTCTCCTTCTTCTCAGCTTTGTGCCTGAAGCTCAAATTCATGAGCTTCAATGCAATTGTATGTATGCATAATCTGTATTCTCCCTTCCTTTTATATGGCAGGCAGCAGCAGCAGAGCTTCCCAGTGCATCTGAAAGATGAGTGCAGACTTAGAGCCTGCCCATACGTCAGAAGATAAGTACCCATGTTGGCTCCCAAAGCCTTCACTTTTTCATGTGTATGCGCTGTGTTTGGACAATTACATCTGCAAATGTTGTCTATGTTTTTATATGAAAATGATCTATTCCATTTCTCAAAAAGTATTGAAAGAAATAAGGCCAAACATATCCACACTTTCACAGAAAAATAACTTCTGGAATGTAAATAAAGTATGAAATATTCTTTTCCTAACAAAATAGTTGATAAAAAAACTGTAACTGTGAAAAAAACAAAGCTATAAATTGAAAATATTATGAAGTGTTATATCATTGCCCATAGTGTAAAAGATGCCACACAGTGCAAGAATAAACATACTTAGAATGAGAGAAAGCAAGTTTTGAACCACCAAATACTGTTTTATTAAAATTGCTTGCCATTAAGAGTAACAGAGAAACAGTTCCTTAAAGAAAAAATACTTACACCTTAAAAAAATACTAATATTCTTAAGCGAAAATAAGCTTCACTGTGTAGATCTATTTTGTTTTCTTTGCAGACATTGGGTTCCTCTGAGAGTGATTATTTTTTTCCCATGTCATTATTGTTATTATTAAATACATTTTAACTTATGTGATCTCAGCTTCTTCATAGTAAAAGATTTTAGCATTTAGTTAAACTGTTACCTGGCTAAGAAATGAACTACTAACATATTCAAAGCAAATGGTCAGAAATGTCCTTTCCAACAAAGGTGAATGAAAGTTACCTTTTTTTATTCCTAATATATATGAGCCCACAATGTAAGTTTTCCAGTAATATAAAAGGAGAATTGGACTTGGCTTCTCTCAGAGGAACAGCAGTCAGCAAAATCTTCTTAGTCATCTTAGCCTGAGGACTGTGTGTCTGTAACAGATTGCCAGGAAAGATTAACTGCTGCAGGTAGCACAGCTGCTGGTTCAAACAATTTTGGTCTTTTTATATCTTGTGCTCATTCTGTTTCCACATGGAATTGGTCTGCTTGTTATGGAGAGCCGCAGGTAGCACAGCTGCTGGTTCAAACGCCTATGGTCCCCTTATATCTTCAAGTGCATTGTTTCTGCATAGAGCTGGCCCAGTTGTTTTGGAGAGCCCCAAGGAAACCACTTTACAAAATAGCTTGCTAACCTTTTCAAGAAGTGAAATATGCTCTTATTTTTTTATTATTATTATTATTATTTTTTTTCTGTAGTGGAAAAGCTTGTTCATCAAAACCAGTATTTACTGTAGTTTCTTTGCATAGATTTTCCTAGGAGAGTAAAAAAGATACGATTTTAAAAGACTAGTTTCAAAAAATATATATAGAAGCAAAAAAGTATAAATGTATACAAAAATAGAAATGTCCCATTTCTCAATGTGTACAGTAGAAATCCCCCATTTCTACCGTGTGTTACTCTAAGTTTTCAGCAGGGCTTAAGGGTGGGGTGATGCATTTAACATAGCTTCCGACATTTAGAATGTAGCTGATTACTGTTAACAGTCATTCTATAATGAGTCAAGAGTAATAAGGAACTACATATTCACCTATACTGAAAAAGATATTCACCTATCCTGAAAAAGATACATTAATAGAATTAATCTTCCTTGTGAGATATGTCCTTCCTTCAGCTGATTTTGAGTATCTCTAAGTGAAATGCTTAACTTCTGAATAGCTAGTTATATGAGATAAATCACCCATTCATGATTGAGAAACCAAAGCCTGTTCTTGAACCTACGCTCTGTACTAAAGTCTAGATATCGAGTGTCATGTGCTTTTTAAAAGCATGCATTAGCAGTGAGTGCAGAAACAACTGGTATTTCTTTATACGAACTGCAAGGTTTATTACCACACAGAGAAAGTTGCATAAACTTAGAACTAGTGCCAAGGTAGCAAGGCCTTACACTGCTGGTCATTCTCCCAATTCATGTACATGCTTTTGGGGGGAACCTTTGAAACTTGCTCTGTTGTACTGTGAAGGTATGGCCTAAATACTTACCTCTTTCTTGAAAGTAAGGTTTAGGATTCTTTCTAAAACATTGCACAAATACAGACAGAATGATGGAGGAGCTAGTCATGGTGTAAATACCCTGTCAGTTGTCAGGTGCCTCAGCATGATGGACTAAGGATAATGTTTTAGATACTGTACCTACGTTGCTTCTAAAGATAAGCCAGAATTATTAAAAAAAAAAAAAAAAGATTTAGCAGAAGTGTTTCTCTTTCTTCTTTGAAGAAATGCAGCGGATCTGAGACGCTGATTAAAAATTGAGATTAACTGATAACCTGGCCTCCAGTCTTCTGTCCAGCATAGCTACCTGGATGTGTAAAGAATACATTGCATTTTTTTTTGTGTGCTATGAAATGTCTAAGACATTCTGAAATCTATATGCACAATTCAGAAATGAAGATCACATTTTTTATTTGGATCATTTTATACAATTATACGATTATTTGCAGGATGGTGCAGAACATTTTTGCATACCAAGTGCCTAGAAAAAATGGGAAGGAAGAGAGTTCTTGTTGGAACAAGTGTTTCAGTGGAGGATACTACTATGCTTGGTTCCTTTTTATTGCAAGATCCATTGTAGACTGATGGACATTGCTATATTGAACAGTGAGAGAATGAAGCATTACATTACTCAGTTAAGTTTGTAAATAAAATTGTATTAGTACAATTACATATTTTTAGGAGGATAGATTGAAGATAGCTAGTTACTACTGACTACAGATGATCCAGAAGAGAAAGTCTTGTCTTATCATTATAGTTATTCATCTCAGTGAATTTTGGTATATTCAAGAGAATTACCTGTGAAACCTTTTAATTTACTGAGCAGCAGGTACACAATATTACTGATACTTTTCTTACAGCTTAATACTAGCTGTGGGAATGCAACTGCCACTTAGTAGTTCATAAGAATAAATATAAAAGAATCAGGTTTAAAATTAATTTCAAAAATTGTCTGTTTTTTAGCAATAAACAGAAAACAGCTGGTAAGGAAAGTATGCCAGTGACATCTTCTAAACTGAAGAAAGTTGTATTTTCTCTCTCTTTGGGGTGGTTTGTATGCCTTTTCTAGTCTGAACTTATTGTGCAGATGTTAATGGCAGCTTTTTTCCAGATCTTTCATCCTGATATTTTTCAGTCATCATTCTTCAGAATTCCGTCAGTGTGAAATGTCAGCAAAATATTTCACATACAGACAGAATAATAGTAAAGACAAAAGAGAAACTGCAATAAACATCTGCTACAGACCCTGAGGACTGAAGAGAGCAAAAGGAAAACAAAAAAATACTGGATCAAGTATTAAAGATCTCAGGACAACAAAATAATTTGCTCAGAGGGGATTACAATGAACTGGACATCTGTTGGGTGGCAAATACAGGAAAGTACAAATCATCAAAGAGATTCTGCAATTAGGCAAAGGATATCTTCATGGTCTGGAAAGCAGAGGATCCAACCACGAGAGAAGCCATTCTGTATTTTCTTCCCAGCAGGTACGATTTGAAACTGTTAATTTATTTGATAACCTGCTGCTGAAGGGCCACTTCTATATCTCAAACAATGGAAAGAAAAATCATTAAAAAGGATTGAGTGGAATGACAAATAGGAATTCAAATTAACTTTAAAGTCAGATTTGTGGATTCCTACTGCTTCAATGGATTTACAGAAGGTCATTTTCTACATCTTAGTGTAAAGTTTTGGTAACATTATGAGTGTATGACTGTATTCAGAGATCATTTCCTCCCATCCACGAATTCTTAGAACATGTCCTATGCTGTTCCATGACTGGACATTGTGCTTTTCCTACTTTATGCTCTTTTTCCAACAGCTCATATTTCAGTTGTCAAGCATGTTCCTCCTTTTGTAATCCTATTTTCTTTTTTCTCATTCTCACATCCTCTCCTAGCTGATTCGTACCCAAAATGTGGTTTTCTACTTGTCTGTTTCTTCTGTATGACTATGAAGTTTTTTCTGTATCATTAAGAAGAAAGGTTAATTAGGTGTCAAACACTCAGTTCCAATGCAGGGAACTTAGGGTTGGATAGATCTTAAAAATAAAATCAGATTTTTAGCATTTTCAGTTGAGGACTTGAACATACTCTATTTGAAGAAAGTGGAGGTCCAGTTTAGTAAATTCTATGATCCATAAGAAGATTGGACATACTAAATGATTTTGTAGGCACATCAGTTGATAAAGTCAATGAAATAACTGATGTGTATGTGCAGTCTTTCAACCTTTCTTACAATTTGACCGTATTTTGGACACATTCATGAAGATGAAAGAAGATCTCAAAGCCACTGCACCAAAAGTCGACATTCACATTCTTCTCCAAAGCTTGAGGGCATTACAGTTGTACCAAAAAAAAAGTCAACTTTATCATATTAACCAGACAATACATTTTTCCTTTACTCACATTTCAAAGATAGCTGAACTGAAGCTTTAACTGAACAATTCTGAAAACACACACCATAGGTCAGCATCAGTCATGAAAAAGATCCAAAGTATGTGCTAAAGGTCGGCAATGTTTGAAGCAGCGTAAAAGAAAGTTCTAAAAAGATTTGACTATCAGCTTGCTTCTGATTAGTATTCATAATGATTCTATTTTTGACAAACTTCATTGCAGATACAAATAATTGTTTTCATTGTACCTCTGAAGATACTAACAAGGCTTTATAAACCAATAGGTTTTATTTTGAAATGTGAGCATACATGTTTCTATTTTTTTTGTGATAATTTTAGAGCATCTGAAGTACATCTGTAGTGACTGCAGCTATACTGTAGAAATATGCCAACTAGATTTAAAGTATTTTAGCTGTAGCACCGACAGCAATCCAAGCAATAACATGAACTAACTTACCCATGGAATAAATTGCTGTAAAGGAACACTAGATAATCCTCCTAAGAAAATGGCACTATAGTAAAGTTTTCATTCAAATTTTCTAAATGAATGGAAGGGTAGCCCAGTGGAAAAGAATAATAAAATACACTGAAAAACAGAATCTAAACTGATCTTTTCAGAACATTTTATTGGAGGAGTAGGCCACAATATGCTCTTTTTTTTTTTTTTTTTTTTGTGGATAGATCTCGAGAAGTCCAGATCATGTAGAATAACCACATGCATCAGTACAGGTTGGGGAACGTCCTGCTGGAAAGAAGCTCTGTGGAAAAGGACCTGGATGTCCTGGTGGACGACAGGTTGGCTATAAGCCAGCAGTGTGGCCAAGAAGGCCAGTGTTATCCTGGGGTCCATTAAAAAGAGTGTGGCCAGCAGGTCAAGGGTGGTGATCCTCCTCCTCTACTCTGCCCTGGTCAGGCCTTGCCTGGAGTACGGTGTCCAGTTCTGGGCTCCTCAGTACAAGAAAGACAGGGATCTTCTTGAAAGAGTCTAGCGGAGGGCAACAGAGATAGGGCCTGGAGCAATTCCTTTAAGAGGAGAGGCTAAGTGACCTGGGTCTGTTCAGCCTTGACAAAAGAAGGCTGAGAGGGGATCTTATCAATGTCTATAAATATCTAAAGTGCAGGAGGCAAAGGAATGAGGCCAGACTTTTCAGTGTGTGGTCACAGGATGAGGGGAAATGGTCACAAACTGGAACATATGAAGTTGCACATAAATATGCGTAAGAACTTCTTCACAGTGTGGGTGACGGAGCCCTGGAGCAGGCTGCCCAGGGAGGTTGTGGACTCTCCTTCCCTGGAGATATTCAAGACCCATCTGGATGCCTACCTGTGCGACCTGCTGTAGGGAACCCACTTTGGCAGGTGGGTTGAGCTCGATGATCTCTCAAGGTCCCTTCCAATCCCTACAATTCTGTGATTTAGAAATGTGATTGCTCGGAGTTTTAGAAGTCACATTCAGCCAGGCTTATTTACAGAAGATAGCATCTTGTTTCTTAAAGTGTTTCTAAAAAAGCCATTGGAATCACTGCTCAAGTTACAAAATAAGCAGTTAGTCTGACAGAATGTCTTGTCAATTTCTAATAGAAGACCCAAGCCAAATTTAATGAAACTTAAATAAATATTACTATTCTAATCAAGATGTCATTGTTATTTACCTTTCTTAAGGCATTTGAGTAAAGAAGCAACTCTAAAGTTGCATGACACTTTGAACAGTACATAATAAACCAAAAGAGATCAATTTCAACAACAACAACCTGTTATCTACTGGCATAAGATGGATGAAATTGGAATAATCCACTGGAGAGGATGCTGAGGTTCCAGTTAGTCCTCATGTAATTGAAAGAATTGGGCCATGATTGAAGCACAAATTGTATAGATATACTTGGTCAGAAGCTTGGCAAATTTATCTTGGTAATTAATTCTCTTCTGATGGATAAAATAGCATAGCTCTGTGGTATACTTCAGAACGTTATTTCTGAGATTCTTCTGTCTCTTATCACAAAGAAGGAGCAATGTGCAATATGTCTGCTGTCCATTGTTGAAAATCCTTGCTTAGCTATCTGCTATGTGAAAAATGATGACATTACTCATCTAATCCTTTTCTTTCACAAAAATAAATTTGGCTTTTTAAAGATTAGGGGGTTTAAATATATATTTTTATGAAAATGTTACAGATTCTAGGATCTACTAATCACCTTGAGCATCCATAAAAACTGTTGGGTAAATTCATCTTTAGGATTATAGTGATAGTTCTGCACAGTCTAGTGTTTTAGTTTATAAACATGAAAAAATGGCTCTGACTCTGTTTCAATTTGTCAAAAGAAAAGTGACCTTATTGTAAGGTTGGAATTGAAAGCTCGCTTTTGGATGGAAATACTGGCACTTAATCTTCCTGTTCATTTTTAATAAATAATTTTTCAATCATGTGAGGTCTTAATTGTTTCCCATTAGAATTTCTTCCTACAAGACATACACGTATCCCTAATCTTCACTCGATGTGTAATACCACACTGATTTCTGGTAGGCTAATTTCTCTCCCGACAGCTGCACTGAAGCTTGTGGAAGTAGACTTGTTACAATTTCAGTGAAAACCTTCAATATATAGGAGATGAAGACCAGAAGACTGTTATTTAAGATAAGAGTCACTATTTTTCATGCCTTTGTGAATTTAGTCTATTTCAGTAGAACCTAATTGGAATGACACTACATTTATTCTAGCATGAATAAAAGTAATCCAGCATCAGAAGATTTATTTAATAGAGTTAGACTATACCAACAGGAAGAAAGAATATTTTTTGCTCCTTGGGAGCAGCTTCCAAAACTTCTGTTAACTTTGTGGACGGAGAATGTAAAAAGTGCCTTTTGATGTTTTTGTGAAAGGTATATTCAAACTCAACTAGAAGTTAGAACTTTGAGGGTGGAATTAGCAGGAAAATTCCTGTGCTGAATTGTGTGCGGGTACATAAAATACTTATTTCTAGGCATTTTAAATACCTAAATATATCTTAAGTTAATAAATGTTTCAGCATATTAATGAATTTTAACGGCAGATTTTTGAAAATAGAAGATGCCTTTGGATGTTCGATGTTCATGATGTATGCACATAAGGCATACATTGCAATCATTTGGATTTTTCTGATTATTAATGTGCACACAATATAACTATTTTATGCAATGGAACTAACAAATATTTTATATAGCCCAATGAATTGTATGAAAGCATTATGCATGATTTTTATTTCTTTCCTTCCATTTTTGTATTTTAAATAAATAGAAAAGCATCTTATACTCTGGTATGTCCAATGTCTTGACTGCTTTCTCTGTTTAAACGTCTGTGTATCCAACTGTCTGTGTCCTTTGATTAGGTTAGTACTGCACTTAGGGACATCTAACCAAGTAAGAAAGTTTTGCTACTCACATACCAGACAAGGATCTGGTATCTATAGACACATTCTGTACTGCCAGATATCAAAGCTCTTATAAGCACAAGGATGCTTGGAGTAGCTACCAAATATGCTGAGCAAAGGTACTATGTGCCCAAATCTGTGAGAGCAATGAGGATGTCTTCACATTAAACTTAATTCTTGAAGTTTTTCAGAAAACACTAACAGTAAAAATTGCTGTAGAAAACTTTACATCTTCATTTATATTATCTATAAAATATAGAAGCTATATTATAAAATATATATCTCATATTTTTATTAACAGATCAGCTACTAATAGTCAGACAGTCCGTAAGAATTAACACTGAACTGATTGGATAATCCTATTCCAAAAAGTGTGACTGTGAAGTATCAAGAGTTGTTAAGAAAGAGAGA
>WBMW01006288.1:0-12567 GCA_013396635.1 Penelope pileata | reverse complement strand
TCTGTGATTCTGTGATTCATCATTTAAAGAATCACTTAAAGGACTGTGGATGAAAACCTGTATTCTTGAAGCTCAGAAATCTGAGAGGTATAAAGATTTTTTATTATTATTTCTTGTGAGATATTGCAGTGTCATCTAAACAATATTTCTTATGTCTAAAACCAACCAAACAAATAACAAGGCTCTACGGTATTTTTTTTTCATTTTTCCTAAAATGACAACAATGATCTTTATGTTCCCTTAATTTTCTCTTTTCCATAAGAATAGTTATTTGGGTGGGATAAACCCACAGTTCAAATTCTCCCTTCCCAAAAACTTGGTGAAGGCTGTAAACCCAGACTAAACTTCTGTTGTTGCATTTGAAGCCTTATTTTTACACTGATCACTAGGAAGCAGCATTTCTAGTACAGCTGAGCTGGAGTAACTATCTCAGAAATAGCAAAGATATGGCAATGAGCTGGGAGAGTAACAGAATTCTGCTGCCTGTTTCTTGTCAAAATAAGATACAGAAGCCAAATTTTAGTCTAATCTATTGTGGCAATCCTGTGACTTTTCCCCAGGGCATACATTGTAAGACCAAAGACATTTTGGCAAGCCTGTAATTGGACAATTACCTTTTTCCTGCCTGTAAATGTTGACTTGTGGACTTATCTCCCCCTTAATCTTTTGTCTACCAAGTGGTACATGCATAATTATTTCATAATGGTCACTATACACACAGAAAAAAAGTAAGACTACCATTTCCTATTGTTAAAAATGTATAACAGCTGTAATTTGTTTCAGTCTTACAGTGACCCAGTGGGTTGGTGCACTTAAAGCCTTTTCCTTCTGGAGACCTGGGTTCAAATCATTCATTTCAGGTGACAAGGGAAATGTGTCAGTCTCAACATATTTCTTACTAGCTGTTTGTAAACAATGACAATCATCCACATAATTCAGCATGATTGATAGTCTCTGTTCAGAAAAGCATTTTAACATCTGAAGCAACAGGATATAATTCAAATTCCAGTTCAAGCACAGTAACTACTCTCAGGGAGAAAGGTGGAAGAAAAGCAAGTTTAAAAAAGACATTTCCTAATGCACACGCTCTTTACTTCAATTAAATTCTATTAGAAAGCCTTTAGAGCCTTTTTTCTTTTTCTTGTAAAATCCCCATAGAGAACAGAAGGATTTTTACTTGCAGATAATTTGCCTGACCTGCAGATTTTGTGACTTGTTGTCAGAGAAATGCTGCAATCATATTTTTAAGTCATTAAAATCTCTGTTACTATTACTAAATGTCTGTGATGTACAATTCCCATAAAGCCATATACAGCATGTATTTTGTGAGAAAATGAAAAAATATATTTATGACATGTAGGCGTAAGTTCTATATAAGAAATGTTCTTCTATCTATTTTAAATAAAATCTTGATTTTGGGAGTCAAACATATAGAAAGGGCTTCAATCAAACTACTCATTTTGAGATCACAATCAATAGTATTTAGCGTTTAACTACATGAATTGTGCAATCAGTTATTTAGACATCTAAATACTCCAACTGATTGCACCTGTTATTGATTGCCAGTGCAAAATTAGAGTTTGCATTTAAAAATGCAGCCCACAATGTAAAAAGGAAGGATGTTAAATAAAGAAAAATGCTCTAAGTTAAAGTGTTAAAGCGCCAAAGTAATTTAAAATGATTACTGATCCAATTTAACACTAAGCAAAAAACATCTACCAAACTCACAATGTAAGAAGATGCAATGCATTATATGGAAATGGAAATGATAACAGCAACTGAAGAAAATGGCAAGAATGAGATTCACTAAAATCGTTTTTAAATGATAAGCAAAAAATCTTATTTTTATTCTTTGCGTACTTTGTATCTACAGCTCATGGACATGGAACAGTAGTGAGAGTTATTTTGCTCTAAGCACTAAGGGAAATTTTAAATTTAGACATCTAGAATTATAGAAAATTATACAAAACCAACCTGTTGTGACTTCATGAATCTATAAATCTCAACTAACTATCTCAAATTTAGGATTTTGAAAACTTGGCTACAGTTCTGGCTTTCCTAGAATTTACAATGCCATTCTCATTTTACTAAATTTTACTGTCAGATGCAGACCGTGTTTGTTTTTTTTTGTGTGTATTGACATTTAATTGGAAAAATATTTTCAGTATTTTCAAAATTGAAGTAATTCAATATCTACAAAAAAAATTCTATTTCTGTTTTTATTCAATACCTGGTTTGGATTTCCTTTTCTCACAATTACTTGCCTTTCCCTGTCCACATCTGAAAATTCACAGTGAAAAACAGCATTGCTCTGTCAGTTAGGTTTTTTTTAAGTATATTTACTTATTTTTCTTAGGTATATTAATTTTATACAAAAATACATATATTTAGATGTACTAGCCATATCAGATATGGATATTTACAGACAAGGACAAATAAAAATGCAGTTAAACTGCATTGTGTAATGGGAATGATATTTCATTGGGGTGGACGTAGTGGAAGAAATAACAGGAAAAATATTCTATATATATATATTTAATAACAAGTTTGTTGTGGAGTATTTAATTATGAAAAATTAAGTGATGTTTTTGTCTTTTATATTCTAAGTCCTTGTTGTCATAGGGTAAACATGGTAAAAATTGGACAGCTAGACTAATAAAAGATGACAACCCGGGAAAGGACAAAGAAAAAGTCTATTGTAATTTAATTTTAAGAGGTACCATAATTTATTTTTGGTTGGCATTCAATTTTCAATGCACTCATTTTAAAATGTATTACTGTTTAGTTTTGAATGTTATAGTAATTTGGGAATTGACTTAACTTTTCTCAGAGTTACAGTCATGAGGCGTATTAATGAACATGAGTTTCAGATGACAAATGGTGCTAGAAGTTCTCATGTCTTTTAATTCATTTTTGATGAGAACATGGATGTTTTCTGAAATAATAGATGACATTTGCCAGAGAAAATGGTCATCTGATTTCAACATACAATGTGATGCTTCAGTGAAGTTTGAACTTTAGACTGATTTGAAATTCATTGGTAATAGTACTATAAAGGCTGTGTTCTCTGGCTCAGAATGCAATAAACTGCAGGATAGTGTCTCCTTTTCATCCACTCTGAACCTTCACTTCATTTATGGCTTTTTTCTTTTTTCCTTTTTTTTTCCTAATGAGTGAATGCTGTGCTAACCAGTGAATTCCAGTCATGCTTCATTTTACCTAACATTGTCAAAAACAGCTGCTGGATTTTTACTAAGACAAGGAAAGTGAGTGGCATAAACTGAACTGTATTTAGAACACAGTATGTTTATGCTTAGTTATTAAAACAATAGCACATGCAGGTTAAAATGAATTCTGGGGAAGAAAATTCATTTTACTATATATTTGCAAACCCAATATAATGATTGTAAAAGCCAAATGAGATCAGTAAACATGAAATGATTGAAAAATATATTTTTTATATTCAGTCTTTTTCCTACTCAGAAAAGATCACAATGAAATATTTTTCCAAGATTCCCAAAATTTCCAGAATGCGTAAATAAACTGAATGGCCTTAAATGATTTCCCTCATCTCCTTTTTTTTTCCCGAAAAGTACAAAAGCAAAGTCTTAATCATATCCACAAGGTGAAACTCACGGATTATATTACTTTTTAACATACTTTTTAAAATATATTGTTGTTTGTCAGTTGTCATTAAATACAGCTACTCTGTTTTTCCACTCTGAATATAAAAATTTAATTTTTATTTGGCATGCTACTTGATACTTTGTGGCTGTTCTGCACATAAATCTTCATATGAATTCTGTGCTTGCCCATTAATAACAATAAAAATATAAATCACTCTAGAGTTCTAGTTGAGCCTTTACCGATCTAGGAAAATTCAATTTCAAATCTGTGCACCGGGTAGCAGTGTTTCAATCCCCCTCTTCCTGAAGACCAGGCTGACACCAAGTCAATAGCATGAGGCCAAAGCCCAACAAAAGCTACGTACAGCTACTTGGAACAGAGGACCAATTCAGGGCCTGAGAGAGGGCTGGAGATAAGCACAGAATCATAGAATCATAGAATCATGGAATCACAGAATGGCTCGAGTTGGAAGCAATATCAGAGTTCAGCTAGTTCCAAGCCCCATGCTGTGGCAGGATTGCCACCCACTAGATCAGGTTGCCCAGGGCTCCATCAAACCAGGCCTTAAACACCTCCAGGGATGAGAAATTCACAGCTTCTCTGGGCAGCCTATGCCAGTGCCTCACCGCCCTCTGAGTAAAAAATTTCTCCTAATACCGAAATTAAATCACTCCTCTCTTAGTTTAAAGCCATTCCCGTTGTCCTGTCACCCTCAAACTGTATAAAAAGTCAGTCTCCCTCCTGTTTATAATCTCCCTTCAAGTATTGGAAAGCCACAATGAGATTTCCCCAGAGCCTGCTCTTCTTCAGGCTGAACAGACCCAGATCCCTCAATCTTTATTTGTAGAAGAGATGCTCCAGGACTCGTATCATCATCATGACCCTCCCTGGGACCTGCTCCAACATCTCTGCGACTTCCTTATGCTGGAGGCCCCAGACCTGTACACTACTCCAGATGGGGCCTTACAAGGGCAGAGTAGAGGGGGACAATCACCTCCCTTGCNTCCAGATGGGGCCTTACAAGGGCAGAGTAGAGGGGGACAATCACCTCCCTTGCCCTGCTGGCAATCCCTCTTTTGATGCAGCCCAGGATACAGTTGGCCTTCTGGGCTGCAAGCATACACTGCCAAACTTTTCATCCACCAGAACCCCAAGTTCTTCTCCACATGGCTACTATCAAGGAGTTCTTCTCCCAGTCTGTACACATCTCTGGAATTGCCCCAACTCAAGTGCATGCCTTGCACTTGCACTTGGCCTTTCTAAATCTCATTAGATTCATGTGGGCTCACTTTTCAAGCCTGTCCAGGTCCCTCTGGATGGCATCCCTTCCTTCTGTCGTGTCAACTGCACCACTCAGCTTAGTGTCATCAACAAATTTGCTGAGAGTACACTCAATCCCACTGTCTATATTGCTGATAAAGATGTTGAAAAGCACTGGTCCCAAGACGGACCCCTGGGGGACAGTGCTCGAGACCAGCCTCTACCCGGGCAAAGCACCGTTGACCACATCCCTCTGGCTGTGAACATTCAACCAATTCTTTATCCACTGAATAAACCACCCTTCAAATCCATCTCTTTCCAATTTAGAGATAAGGATGTGGTGGGGGACCACGTCAAAGGGCTTGTACAAGTCCAAGTAGACGACATCAGTTGCCCTCCCTTTGTCCACTGATGCTGTCACTCCACCACAGAAGGCCATCAGATTGGCCAGGCGTGACCTGCCATTAGTTGAAGCTGTACTGGCTGTCTCAGATCACCTCCTCATCTCGCATGTGCCTTAATATATCTTCTGGCAGGATCTGTTCTATGATGTTCCCAGACACAGATGTGAGGCTCACCGGCCCGTAGCTTCCTGGGTCTTTCTTTCTCCCTTTCTTAAAAGCTGAACTACTTTTTCCCTTTTCCCAGTCACCAGAGTCTTCACCTGACAGCCACAACTTTTTGAATGTGATGGAGAGTGGCTTGGCAATCACTGAAAAGCCATGAAATGACTTGCCTCATGTTTCTCAGATGCTGGCCAATGCCTCTTGACATTCAAGTTCATTACTTGATGGCAGGTGCAAGATAACAAAGACACCTAAAGGAAAGAATATATTTTCACCCATCAATGTTTGTAAAAAAGTTCTCATTAACTGAAGTTGATATTTTCATACGCTCACTAAAAAGTAATAGGAAACTGCTTGTTGTCTGTTCAAATAAAGTCTTCGTTATTATTGATTTGCTGTGAAACAAACTCAGGTGGATATGGAATTTGTTTAGGATGGCAGCATATAAGGAAATTTAATTCACCCTAATCATTCTTTAATGCTCTGTTGACTCTGATTATTTTGAAATAATTGTTTACGTGAATTTCCAATGCTTGCTACCGCAGGAAGAAAAGAAGCAAACTGAAAGTTCACAACAATA
Source organism: Penelope pileata (assembly GCA_013396635.1). Classification (NCBI taxonomy): domain Eukaryota; kingdom Metazoa; phylum Chordata; class Aves; order Galliformes; family Cracidae; genus Penelope; species Penelope pileata. The sequence continues at coordinate 6,534 of WBMW01006288.1, read as the reverse complement.
TGATGTACTATACTGCATGTCTGAGAAAAAATAATTATATTGAATGTTTTTAGTAGATGTCATTAATTTTACTTTACTTCTACCGAAGTCAACATACAGAAAGTCTTATGGCACGGCATATTGTAAAATTATGCCTTTTTGACACAGAGATTGGAATCTCTATGTCAAAACATTAAAGAACTAGAGATTTCTGTGGTAATGAGGAGCACCACAGGTGGTGAGATGCCAGCAACACCTGTACTCAGCTGAGGTTTCTGAAGTGGAAGACTGAATTCATCAAGATCCTAAAGTTAAATGCCTAATAATGCAGAAGGCATGAACATCATCTAAGTCCATGGAAGGGCTTAATCTCCTAGATGTCATAATTTGTCACTGTTCTGAACACAGAGTGCAGCAGCAGTAGATATTTCACAGAACCACAGAATTGTAGAGGTTGGAAGTGACCTCTGGAGATCAGATAGTCCAACCCCCTGCTAAAGCAGGTTCCTTAGAGAAGGTTGCACAGGAAGGCAACCAGACGAGTCCAGAGAAGGAGACTCCACAACCTCTCTGGGCATCACGTTCCAGTGCTCTGTCACCCTCCCAGCAAAGTTCTTCTTCATGTTTGTATGAGACTTCCTGTGTTTGAGTGTGTTGTGTGCCCACTGCCCCTTGTCCTGTCACTGGGCACCACAGAAAAAAGCCTAGACCCAAGGTATCTCATGAGCTAGAGTGCTAGAAGGTAAGGAGGCCCATGAGAGCTGGTTAATATTTAAACAGCACTTCTTCAAAGCTCAGGATCAGTGCATCTCTAAGAGTAGGAAATCAAGGAAGGGAGGCAGGAGACCTCTGTGGATGAGCAAGGAGCTCACGGATAAGATCAAAGATGGATGCATCTGCGTGTGCTGAGGGAGATGGCAGAGGTGATTGCCCAGCCGCTCTCTATCATCTTTGACAGGTCTTGGAGAACGGGAGAAGTGCCTGAAGACTGGAGGATAGCCAATGTCACTCCGGTCTTCAAACAGGGCAAGAAGGAGGATCCAGGAAACTACAGGCCAGACAGCCTCACCTCTGTCCCTGGAAAGGTGATGGAACAGCTTGTTCTGGATGCCATCTCCAAGCAATTGGAAGAGAAGAAGGTTATCAGGAGCAGTCAGCATGGATTCACCAAGGGGAAATCATGTTTGACCAACCTGGTAGCCTTCTATGATGACAGCACTGGCTGAGTAGATGGGGGGAGAGCAGTGGATGTCATCTACCTTGACTTCAGCAAGGCTTTTGACACTGTCTCCCATGACATCCTGATAACAAAGCTGAGGAAATGCAGGATGGATGAGTGGATGGTGAAGTGGGTTGAGAACTGGCTGACTGGCAGAGCTCAGAGGGTAGCGATCAGCGGTGCAGAGTCCAGTTGGAGACCTGTAACTAGCGGTGTTCCCCAGGGGTCGGTGTTGGGTCCGGTCTTGTTCAATATCTTCATCAATGACCTTGATGAGGGGACAGTGCCCACCCTCAGCAAGTTTGCTTGCACCTGGAGAGGAATAACCACATGCACCAGTACAGGTTGGGGGATGATCAGCTGGAGAGGAGCTCTGTGGAGAAGGACCTGGGGGTCCTGATTGACAACAGGTTGGCCATGAGCCAGCAGTGCGCCCTGGTGGCTAAGAGGGCCAATGGGATCCTGGGGTGCATTAAAAAGAGCATTGCCAGCAGGTTGAGGGAGGTGATCCTCCCTCTCTACTCTGCCCTGGTCAGGCCTCAGCTGGAGTACTGTATCCAGTTCTGGGCTCCCCTGTACAAGAAAGACAGGGACCTCCTGGAAAGAGTCCAGCGGAGGGCCACAAAGATGATAAAGGGTGTGGAGCATCTCCCTTATGAGGAGAGGCTCGGTAATCTGGGTCTGTTCAGCCTGGAGAAAAGAAGGCTGAGAGGGGATGTTGTTAATGTCTACAAATATCTAAAATGTGGGAGGCAAATGGATGTGGGGAATCTCTTTTCAGTGGTCTGTGGGGACAGGACGAGGGGAAAGGGACTAAAACTGGAGCATAGGAAGCTCCATACCAATATGCGGAAGAATTTCTTTATGGTGCAGTGACTGAGCACTGGAACAGGCTGCTCAGGGAGGTTGTGGAGTCTCCTTCTCTGGAGATATTCAGGACCCGTATGGAAGCCTACCTGTGTGACTTGCGGTAGGGAACCTGCTTTGGCAGGGGGGTTGGACTCAATGATCTCTCAAGGTCCCTTCCAACCCCTACAATTCTGTGATTCTGTGATTTTGTGATCTGTCCTTTAGATGTTTATAAGTATTGATAAAATACCCTCTCAGTCTTCTCCAGACTATGTAATCTCAGGTCTTTCAGCCTTTTCTCATAAGAGTGATTCTCCAGGCCACCAATCATTTTTGTAGCCCTCTACTGGACTCTCTGTAGAGGTCCTCTGTCTTTCTCGAACTGGGGAGCCCAGTACTCGGGACGTGGCCTCGCCAGGGATGAATAGAGGGGGAAGACAACCTCCATCAGCCTACTGGCCATGCTCTTTTTAATGCACCCCAGGATACCACTGGCCTTCTTGGCCACCAGGACACACTGCTGACTCATAGCCAACCTGTAGTCCAACAGAACATGCAGGTGCTTCTCTGCAGAGCTCATCTCCAGCAGGTCAGCCCCCGGCCTGTACTGATGTGTGCAGTTATTCCTTTCCACGTGCAGGACTTTTCACTTGTCCTTATTGAACATCATAAAATTTCCGTCCACCCAACTCTCCAGTCTGTCNCTTTCAGCCTTTTCTCATAAGAGTGATTCTCCAGGCCACCAATCATTTTTGTAGCCCTCTACTGGACTCTCTGTAGAGGTCCTCTGTCTTTCTCGAACTGGGGAGCCCAGTACTCGGGACGTGGCCTCGCCAGGGATGAATAGAGGGGGAAGACAACCTCCATCAGCCTACTGGCCATGCTCTTTTTAATGCACCCCAGGATACCACTGGCCTTCTTGGCCACCAGGACACACTGCTGACTCATAGCCAACCTGTAGTCCAACAGAACATGCAGGTGCTTCTCTGCAGAGCTCATCTCCAGCAGGTCAGCCCCCGGCCTGTACTGATGTGTGCAGTTATTCCTTTCCACGTGCAGGACTTTTCACTTGTCCTTATTGAACATCATAAAATTTCCGTCCACCCAACTCTCCAGTCTGTCCAGGTCTCACTGAATAGCAGCACAGCCTTCTGGTGTGTCAGCCACTCCTCCCAGCTTTGTATTACCAGCAAACTTGCTGAGGCCTCCAACTAGACTCTGCACCACTGATCACAATCCTCTGAACTCTGCCAGCCAGCCAGTTCTCAATCCATTGTCTACTCATCTATCCCACACTTCTTAAGCTAATCTATGAGGATGTTACGGAATACAGTGCCAAAAGCCTTGCTGAAGTTAAGGCAGACAACATCCACTGCTCTCTCATTATCTACCCAGCCAGACATGACATCATAGAAGGCTATCAGATTGGTCAAGCGTGATTTCCCCGCAGTGAATCCGTGTTGATNTGTCCTTATTGAACATCATAAAATTTCCGTCCACCCAACTCTCCAGTCTGTCCAGGTCTCACTGAATAGCAGCACAGCCTTCTGGTGTGTCAGCCACTCCTCCCAGCTTTGTATTACCAGCAAACTTGCTGAGGCCTCCAACTAGACTCTGCACCACTGATCACAATCCTCTGAACTCTGCCAGCCAGCCAGTTCTCAATCCATTGTCTACTCATCTATCCCACACTTCTTAAGCTAATCTATGAGGATGTTATGGAATACAGTGCCAAAAGCCTTGCTGAAGTTAAGGCAGACAACATCCACTGCTCTCTCATTATCTACCCAGCCAGACATGACATCATAGAAGGCTATCAGATTGGTCAAGCGTGATTTCCCCGCAGTGAATCCGTGTTGATTAATCCTGATAACCTTCTTTTCTTCCACTTGACTTGGAGATGACATTGAGAATAAATTGCCCCATCAATTCCTTCCAAGGGACGGAGCTGAGACTGACTGGCCTGTAGTTAACTGACTCCTCCTTCTTGCGCTTTTTGAAGACTGGAGTGACATTGGCTTTCCTCCAGCCCTCAGGCACCTCTCCCATTCTCCATGACCATTCATACATGATAGAGTTTGATTGAGCAATCACTTCTGATATGCTCCCTCAGCACTCATGGGTGCATTCTGTTCAGATCCAAGGATTTGTCTGTGTTGAGTTTGCCTAGACAATCTCTAACCAGATCCTCCTCAATCAAGGGAAAGTCTTATTTTCTCCACTTTCTTTCTTACCTCCACGGTCTAGAATTCCTGAGGGGCATTCTTAGCAGCAAAGACTAAGGCAAAGGCATTCAGTAATTTCATCTTCCAGGTGTCCTCTGTTACCAGGGCACTCACCTCATTCAGCAGTCTTCCTTTTGCTATTGATATACTTAAAGAAGTCCTTCTTGTTGTCCTTGACCTCCCTCACTAGATTTAATTCCAGATGCTTCAGTCTGTAAACATAGGTTACAATGCCAACTTTATCTGTATGAATCTGACACTCGATGATTCCTTCCTAGAGCTGGGACACCAAAACATGTCTCTCTCTAGCACACATATTTCTCATCATAGTCTATCTCAGCTATGAAGAGGCTATACTATGAACAAATATAGAGGCTGAGTCTATCTTTCAGCATTCTAATGATATCTAAGAAAAATCAAGATTCAGTGTGTCAAGAGATAAATAAGTTAACAAATTTGAAAGTTTTTAGTCTTGCAATGGGCATGTCAGCCATGAGACAAATGTTATGCTCAGAACCTTGCTTTGAGAAAAAAGGGACATAGAATTTACGTTATGGTGTATGAAATTGTTGTTAGTTCAATTAAACCAACCAACGTTCAGTTTAATCATCCAATCAACTTAGAATAATTATCTGTTCTTATTAGTCTAACAAGAAGAACAAGAACACTTCTAGTCTAAATTATGTATTTACTACAGAAAAGACTCATCCACAGATAAAATTTCTATATTCCCTAATACCATTTTCTTTGGTAATTCACTCATACTATGCAAGACCCCGTGGGCCCTAAGACTGATGGTCAAGTTTCACCATTCCTGAACAAGATGTATGCATCTCTGTATGCTGGGGGAAGAGGGGCAGTTATGATAAGTCATCAGTGTCCTGAGTTCCTTACCAGGAGGTGTGTGATGTTCGTGGTGAAGGATTCTGCCCAGCTGGTCTTCATCCCTTATGTAACCTGCTCACTTGTTCTTCCTTCACTGGTTTCCAGAAAGGATTCAACTATCTTAACCATGTTACCTTTGTTACATGATTTCATAAATATGTATTAACTGTCAACTAAAGTTGCACAGTCCAATTATGGACCTTGAACTTCTAAAGAAGAAGTACCAGCATATGTATAGTCTGAGTTAGTTTCAAGTTTGAAAAACCTTGGTTTTTTATTAAGGGATTATTTAGCCTATTTTTTATTCAGAAATTCTTTTAACACTGCAGCTGTAGAAAATTCAGACAAAATCTATTGTTTCATGCTTGTATATCCTTTGCCTCCATCCTAGACATTCAAGAATATATTTAAACTGTAAATCAAACAATATACGGGCTTTATTACAAACTAGTGGTAGGATTCATCTAAGAATAAGCTGAGCATTAATGGGAAAATGATATGAAATACACACATAAACACTTCTAACTTTCATCTGTTTTTCAGATAAACAAAGGTTTGCCAACATGTAAAATTTAAACAAACAAACAAAAAACTCGCCACTACCATGACAACAAATTGTTCTATAGCATGATTCTTAAAAGTTTGTGTTTAAAGTTAATTAATGTACAAAGGAGTTTAGAAGCCTTGTTTTGTAGAAGGGAGTGCATCTGTTTGAAAATCTTGTTGCAGTGCTCACTTAGGCTGTAAAACTAAAATTTAATTGTTGCATTTGAATATGCCATTATCAAAATTCAAGTACATTAGAAACCCTTAGATATCTATCACATTTTAACAAACTTTGTAGACCATCGTTTTTCCTTAGAACAGTACAACAAGAATGCAAAAAGATGTATTCTGAAGATATCCTGTACTGCTTTGCATCTAACACACTCTTGAAATACCATTGGTATGATTCAAGATGAGAGACACTTTTGTAACAGACGTTTATTACAAACACTTACATGGAATGATTATATGAAAAAGTCCCCATGAGAAGAGCACCATGAGCTCTCTACTGAAGTGTATTACTGAAACCAATATCTGTTTAATCCAGTATCACCCTCCAGAGGTGGTCAAAGTAGTTTTACAGAGAAGAATATGAGTCAAATACAGGGATATTTATTCTTCCTGTCATACAGTAATTTCATTTCATGCCCCTTCTGTCTTATATTGTGAATAATTACTACCTGTGCCACCCACAATTACAGATGTTATGATACTCTCTTTAAGCTGTCTCTTTTCCAGGTTAAGCATTCTCAGTTTATTCCACAGATAAATAATCTCTGTGTTCATTGTCATTATTTCTCTCTGTAGCTTTCCTGTTCTGGTTTCAGCAGG
>WBMW01006282.1:307101-331829 GCA_013396635.1 Penelope pileata | reverse complement strand
TGTTGCCAAAGAGATCCTTCCTCTTCTCTCAAAGTTGGACCCTGTCAGCCCTCAGAAGACCGGATTTCTCAAAGTGAGTCCCGTGGTACGAATAGCCAAAGCCTTGTGTATGACACCACCCCTTCAACTGAAGATGTGTATGTGCTCTCCGTTTGTTCTGAGCGATAGTGGAAGGATCTAGAATTATGAATTGTGATTCAGTTCTTTCCTCTTCAGCTTCTGAATAAAAAAAACCCACAACCCCAAACCTTGTATAAAATGAGATCTACTCATTACTCAGAACAGGATTTTCAGCCTCTCATAAGGCAGGTCAAACCACGCACAGAGAATTTTCCCTCCTTTCCTTAGGCCATTAGAGAATTAAATTGACTACGTCATTTTCAGTATCATTTCACAACAGTCAGTAGTCCATCTTCCAAATTGTATTGGTGCCTTGTACCATAATACCCATCTGGGAAAAGGAGCAGCTGCCCCTTACAGATACAAAGGCATTTAAAATTCTCCTGCAGAAAATTATTCAAACAAAACAGTAAAACAGCAGTATTTTTCCTGCTCTTTTCTCCAGCAAATAGATTCTTTTGTAAGAATAAAATTTTTTGCTGTTCTTTCTTTCTCTCCTCCCATCAAGTAGTTTATATTCACCATTATGTAGAGATGTTCAGATAGAAAGAGAATACACACAGTAATTCTGCTGTAATAGTCATAGGCACTAAATGAATAAAGTCAAGAGGTCAACATAAAGGGTGGGAGGAATCAATTCTGACAGTGTACTCAGTTACACCACTGTGTCTGCTTACCTGGAGGCTTATGTACAGGTAGAAAGAGGGAAGACTGCCAGCCTGGCTGATGTGTGCCTTGGGAATGGAGCAGGAAAGGCAGCACGAACTGGAACATAGCTGCAAACTTCTGGAAGGTTTTTTTTCCCTCCCAAGCCACAGTGCATTTTTCATAACTACTAAATGAAAAATACTTTGACCCTTGCTGACTCCTTCACAGGTGTTTCTCCTCCTCCTCTGTAAATTACAGTGGTGCAAAAGAGCTACTTGCAATAGCATCAAGATTTCCCTGTAAATGTATTCTGTATCAGTAACAGGGTGCAGCCATGGTCCAGAGCAAAAGTTACCTTTAATCTTCCTGCCCTTGACTGGCAGGAGAATAGATGTCAGCGGGCTTGTACCAAACGTAGCTGCAGCCTTCCTTCCAGCTCCCACGCAATTTTCTCGGTCTGCTGATGTGAGCCACAGCCTGTGGCCATAGGAAGCTGCTGCTGGTGGTACCGCCTAGGTTAAAAAGCAGAGACAGCGTGGCACATGCAGCAGCAGTTTATCACTCACTGGCTCAGTACTATTGCCCACAGGCCAGCAACGATTGGCCATCTCACGTTAGATCATTTCTGTTGGTTTTTGTTGATTTTTTTTTCTCCCTGAAGCCTGGAGTTCCCAGAATATTAGGCTGGGTTGAAAGCCATGAGACAGAAGCATATCTGTGTGCTGTCCTGACCTCTCAGAGTTAACTGAACAAGCCTGCATCTAGACTGTGGGGCTTTTCAGTTGCTCAGCCCAAATTTCTGTAACTCTGAAAGTTTGGTGCAGCACTTGGGGCAAACAGTTCAGAGTGACCCCCTTGTGCTGAGGGTTTTCTGCTTGCTTCTGGTTTGGGGGACCCCTGAGTTAGGAAACTTTCTATCCCAGCTGTCTTAGTTTCTAACTGGGACTGAAGTTGTCTTTCTTATAGAAAAACAGAACTGATAAGTACTGATGTTTACACTGCTGTACAGAGCCAAGGATTTTTCTGTTTCTCAGCTTCTGGTACTGCCCTGCCAGCATGGGGACTGGGTGGGGGGGCACAAGGAGCTGGGAGGGGACAGGACCAGGGCAGCTGACCCAAACTGGTCAAAGGGATATTCCATACTGTATGACATTGTGTGATCTATAAAACTGAGGGGAGTTAGCTGGGTAGGGGCTGCTGCTCAGGGACTGGCTGGGCATCGGTTGGCGGGTGGTGAGCAATTGCTTTGTGCATCACTTGTTCTGTGTATAATTATCATCACTGTTATTTTTATTCTATTTTTCTTTTCTGTCTTAATAAATAGTTTTTATCTCAACCCACTGCTTCTTTTTTTTTTTCTTTTTTTTTTTCCACTTCTCTTCCCCATCCTAGCTGGGAGGAGGGAGAGTGAGCAAAATGCTGTGTGGTGTTTAGCCCTGCTGGCTCAAGCCACAACACCAGCAGATCTACGGGATTTTCCAAAGCACTACAAAAGCAAGACATTTGCTCACCTCTATTGGCTCAAGCTGGAGATGATCCCTATGTTAAAGTGAAACTGCTAGCAATAAGCAGGGCTTAATAATTTCAGGCCCAGCACCATGCTAATGCAGTTATTTGTCTCTTTGCTTCGGCCCCTGGGTGATGGCAGCTAGTTCAGACATCTCAGCAGCGTACTTGGTTTGGTTTGTAGATGCACCCTCAGTGTAAAAGAGCTCAAGATAAACTGATGCTAACACTCCTACTCAAGTTGAACCTGGAAACGTGCAGTTACCTGGTCTGTGTCCTACCTGGAGATGCATACATCCAGACAGCAGAGTAACATTTCCTCCTGTGACTGCAATGTGTAAGTCCACAAAAAGCTGCTGGGTGTGTTGACTGTCTGGCTGCAGATGCTGCATTATTTTGATCCACAACACTGTTAACAGGCCAGTAACAGAAAATCCCCTGTGGCACTGAGATTTGCATGAGAAAAAGTGCAATCTTGATTTAGGAGGGACTTGATAGTGCATTAACCTGCCAGATGAGGAGGTCCCCATTCTGCTGTGAGTACAAACACTCTCTTAATGAGAGCACAGGAATTGTCAGGGACTGTTTTGAGTGCAAACTGCTATTTCTCCAAGTGCCATCTGTTAAATTGTAGGATTGCGACTTGAGGTGATGCAGGAAGGGGAGAGGAGTCCTCTACTTGTCTAAGGATGCCGTCATTGCAGGTGTGATGGGAGCTGTTTCTGGGAAGGTTGCTTGTGATGGTTCACGCCACACAACTCAGTCTTCCTGGGAGTTAATATAGAGCCAGAAAACCCATCTCTGGGGTGTGAAGAGGAAGATGCAAAGCTACTAGTGATTGTATCGGTTTGCCTACAGCTACCCCCTTTGTGCCCTCTCATTTTCCCAGAGGCACATCCTGGTCAGGCCTCAGCTGGAGCACTGTATCCAGTTCTGGGCTCCCCTGTATAAGAANCTGCTCTGGCAGGGGGGTTGGACTCGATGACCTCTTGAGGTCCCTTCCAACCCCTGCAATTCTGTGATTCTGTGATTCTGTGATCTAGGTTCATGTAAGAGAAGTGCCTCTGGAGCACCTGACTGAGACAAATCTGTCATTCCAGATTTTCTCCCACCTCATTTCAGAGGACCAGGTTTTCCTCTCAGGAAAAGGCAGTCTGTTCTTTCTGTATAATTTGACTGAACCTGACAGCGGCCATTGCCCTGGCTGTCTTACCCATTTACCAGCAAGTGCAATATATTGAAGGCCAGACAGGGGAAATGAGAGGTCAAGCATAAATCTCCTTTCCCAGAGCCTGCAGAAGTCTGATGTGTGAGATGCTTGGGAACATACCATGTGCCTATGATAACTGAGCTTCCCTGAGTTCGTAATGTTAATAGGGCACTTGCTTCTTCTGGAGATATTGCTCCAAAGATTTGGAGATATTGGTCCAAAGACCTGCAGAGACCCTCGCTGCAGGTTTTGCTGCATAGTTGGGAGCAGCTGAGGAGGCTAACAAAACCCAGGGAGGCGTTTGCTGTGCTTGTTTAAGGCACATCTTGGAGGGAGAAGCGTTTGCTCCTGGAGATCACAGCTGTGTTCGTTGTCCACCAGTGATGGGCTCAGTTCAGGCCTTTAGTGTTTTCCATCCCACAGGTGCAAAGTAGTGTATGGCAGCAGGTTTGGAGGGATCTGTTTCCTGCCCTAGTTCAGTCGTGGGCCAAAGGCAGGAGCTGCTTGAATTAGAACAGCAGAGCTGTGTCTGTAGGCTTCTATTTGTGACCAGCCACAGCCCATCTTGCTGGGCGTTGCTTTCAGTGGGCTGATGCTGTGAGCCTCCTGTTCCTACGCTATTTTATCTTTTAAAAGCAATCTGTGCTCTGTGCTGCAGAGGTCTGCTTGTGGTGGTTGTTGGAAAGAAATTGGAAAGTGTATATGATTGCAGCTGTGTTGTGACATCCTGTAAAAGCCGCTGTGCCCTCAACAAGGGTCTGCACGGCACACCAGGCTCATGGTGGCTCTCCTCCAAAGGCCAGCGTGAGGCTGTCGTGTTCAGCTCCCCTCATAAGCAGGAGGAGGGATTGTGTCCTGTATCACTGTCAGCGATATCGCAGCCCTCAGAAGATGAAAGATTTGCATCTTCTTGCTGTTATTATCAGCCTTTAACACTTTGAGTACAATCATTTCTTCCAAAATGCATTTGTATCAACCACCAGAGACATCTACCATCAGCAGACCTAGTTATTCAAATATAACTGCTTACGTTTTGTTTCTTTACTCCAGATGACGCTTCCTTCTAATAGGACTCCCGCAGTCTGTTTCGGAAATTGTAACTGCTGTAGACTGCCTGCCCCAGGAGGTGATGCCTGTGAATTGGCAGCTTTACATCTCTGTAAATCTTCTGCCAACTCGTGGAGTTCACGCAGTTCATCCTTTGGGCTAATGGCCTCTTTGTATTTCAGCACACACGTATGCACACCCACACAAGGAGTTTTCATCTTAACTCAGAAAAGCATTGCAACTTTCTGGCTGTTTCATTACCCATTCAAATGAAAGCTCATGCTGCCATTTATACTCTAGCCACTCCGGCTGAGCAGCCACTGTGTCTGATCCTGTGGCAACTCCGGTGGGAAGAAGGAGTTCTGGTTTTGGTCTTTGCTGTGCTTATGCTGAGCTCTTTAGGATCAGCAGTTAATGTTAATGAGAGCTGGTGTAAGTAACTGATATCATCATCATGTCTGTTAATTATGGCAGATGCATTGTCCTTGAACTATGCTGGTCCGTAATCTCATCTCTGTAGCTTGTCCATGCATCCCATGCCCTATATTGTTTGTCCAAAAACCTGCGCCAACCAAAAGGGCAAAGATAAATGCTATTGAAGGACCATCAGTAAATGCTCTTAATTAGTCACAAACCTGTTGTGTTCCTTACTTTTCAAACGCTTTGTCATTGGCTATCATCATGTATTGCTCTCACTTCTCTGGGCTGATTCTGGCAAGGAAATACTGACTGTACCGTGCAGACCTGACACGCAAGGTAGTAAATGTATAATGCACCCAAGCGCTGGGTACTAAACCTTTTGTTGTAGAAAAAGACAGCTACTTCAGGAATAACATGTTCATAAGTTCTTCTGATTCATGGATCCACTGTAATATTCAGTAGCGAGAATAGCTAAAGATGTTGTTCTGAACACTGGTTCAAATTTCCTCATAATTTGCTTAGCCACTCTGGCAGACACTTCCCCCATTGCTGTAGCAGTGGCTACCTGGGGCCGAGTGCTGCTTTTTGGACAGGCATTGGAAGTGGGTCCATGAGAACCTAATGAGGATCAACAAGGCCAAGTGCAAGGTGTTACACTTGGGTCAGGGCAATCCCAGATATCTGTACACACTGGGAGAAGAACTCACTGAGAGCAGCCCTGCCGAGAAGGGCTTGGGGGTCCTGGTAGATGAAAAGCTGCACATGAGCCAGCAGTGTGAGCTGCAGCCCGGAAGGCCAACGGTGCCCTGGGCTGCACCAGCAGAGGGGTGGCAGCGGGGCCGGGAGGGGACTGTCCCCCTCTGCTCTGCCCTCGTGAGGCCCCACCTGGAGTGCTGCATCCAGGCCTGGGGCCCCCAGCACAAGGATGTGGGGCTGTTGGAGCGGGGCCAGAGGAGGGCCATGGGGATGCTCAGAGAGCTGCAGCACCTCTGCTATGGAGAGGGAGCTGGGGGTGTGCAGCCTGGAAAAGGCTCCAGGGAGACCTCATTGTGGCCTTCCAGCGCTTAAAGGGGGCTTGTAAACAGGAGGGAGAGCGACTTTTTACGTGGTCTGATAGCAATAGGACAAGGGGAAATGGCTTTAAACTAAAAGAGGGGAGATTTAGATTATGTGTTAGGGGGAAGAGTTTCACTCAGAGGGCAGTGAGGCCATGGCACAAACTGCTCAGAGAAGTTGCAGCTGCCCCCTGCCTGGAGGTGCCCAAGGCCAGGCTGGATGGGCCCTGGGCAGCCTGAGCTGGTGAGGGGCACCCAGTCCATGGCAGGGGTGGGACTCAGTGATCTTTAAGGTCCCTTCCAACCCAAGCCCTTCTGTGATTCAAGGCGTAAGGACTGCTGTGAGCTCAAGTGGCACAGAAGCTGCGGTGCTGGAGCAGTGTGGTGAAGCACTCCTTTCTTTCCCAGCCAGGGGATGCTTGATCCCTGCTGCCCTGGCAGCACCTCCTGGCTGGTCCCTGGAACCTTGGAATACAGCTCTGCTGTATTCTGGGAACTGTTGCCATCTCTTCCCGTTGCTGCACTGAAGCAACAGGAGAAATTACATAGAAACGGAAGGAATGGCCGTAAGCACACATGGACGGGTTCGTTCTGGGTGTAACAGCAATCAGGCTGGCTGTAAGACAGTAAAAACTATTGTAAGGGGGGTAAAGATGAAATGCCTACACTTAACATTTCTCAGATGCTCTGTTCCTCAAAGCAGTGGCCTTAAATCTGTGGAAATAGGCTTGGATCCTCGGTTCAAAGCCTCACGTATGTAGCTGGTGATTTTTGTAGTATCTCTTTTGACGTGGCTGTCAAGTTGCTATTGTGGTAATACTGAACTGCATGCCAGTGGGCAGAAGGAGATCTGGGTACCTGTTATGTGTGATGCACTATTGATGCATTGTTCACATACTAACTGGAATGACCATCTTGGAGCATCTCTTGCTCACTGCAGTTGCTCTTTCAGGGATAGCTCTCTGTGGCTTGTGTTTGGGTGGCAGGACCCCGCAGCTGGCAGTTCTGTGAGTTCTCTTGTCTCAGGACAGTAGAATTATTTTCAGAAGTTGTCATGGGCCATGCTGAAAGAAGATGTTTCCTGAAATGACATTGGGAAAAGACATGAGGAACTATTGTATCAACAACTTCATCGCCAAACCAACTCATGGAGTAAATATGTGATTAAATACACAGAAATGTTAGAAACAAGACATGAACAGTTTTAATGAAGAGTTGCACAGTCTGCTAGGCAATGTCTTGGATCGTTCTACCAGAAAACGCATGATGGCCACCAGCCTGGCAAACTTTTCTTGTAGGTACTGCTTACATAACCCAAATTAATGTATATGCTGATTTCCTGAGTGAAATAAGCTTTATAAGGAGTATGATCCCGTTGGCATGGGTGTGTACCACTGCCTTTGGTAATGCTAGCTAGATATGAAGTGCTTTTGGTTTGCTCTGAACCTACATTACTATGCAACACAAATGAGGAAATGTGGGCCACATCTTATTTTGATGCAAAGGTTATCTCAGGTAACAGTACAGAACCTTGTAATTATCTTTAATTATAAACACTGACAATTAGTCTATTGCAAAGTGGATAGTTACGGTACTTCTAACTAAAACTCACTTGGTGATTTCTAGAATGAGAATGAGAGCTGTTCTTCCCCTCCTGAAATGTATGTTTTATCCATTGCTCAAGAGGCGAGTGCAGGTGTGGGGTACACTAATCTCACAGCTGTACTCAAATCTGCTTCCTGACAACATGAACACTGATGTATTTGGAAAAATAACCCTGCACAATCTGGTATAATATATCCATGGTGCATACTGCATGGTTTTACAGAAACATCATGATCAAAAGATGTCAGTTTTTACTGTAGTTTCAGCTGGAATGTCTCCATTGTCTGGCAGTCTTTTGGGCTTTGATAAAACTGCACTAAGGCTGTTTCCCTAAAGCACAGCCATGTAAATCAAACCCAAATAGTTCCATGCTGGAGTCCAAAGGCTCTTCTCAGAGTGCAGTAGGATGGGGTGACTTGCACTGCTAGTTGGCCCTCTGTGTGAGGCGTCTTAGGGTCAGTGTCACTGTGTATTTAGGACTGGATATGGGAGCAGGCAGCAGCAGAGCTTCTCTTCTCTTACAAAACCGGTCCTCTTGTTCTTTATAAACATACCTCCTCTCATGATCTTTTCTTAGCCTGCTCTACATATTTTTTTAGGTTTTCTTCATTTTGGGAGTCTCACATTTAGTTAGTGGCTTGTTCTCCCACCAGTCCTGTGGTATCTCTTCATTTCACAAATCTCTGTTGCATTCCCTGGATGCACTCTGCCCTTCTCTCTGTGTTAATATTGGGTTTTTTTGTGGGATTTTTTTTTTTTTTGGTCACACTAAAAGAATGGAGGAAGGAAGGAAGAATACAGCATGATGATGAGAGCTTGTGTCATTTGTTATCTGCCATACTTGAGGACCAAGTAGAAAAGTAGTATCAGCAGAAGGAGTAATTTGCACAGAACACAAGCTTTCCATGTTCTCCTCTAAAAAAGACATGATGAGAACCTGCAAGATTGAAAGGATGGCATAAATTTTACTCAAATTCATTCTCTTCTATAAGCGAACAAATTGATAGTATTAAGCTTTGAGAAGTGCTGGATTCTTCTGGACAAGATGCTTGCTGTGTCTTGCTCTGAAGCCTTATCCTCCTCCTCGTGTTACATTCAGTCTGCTAAATATAGACAATTTTCTGATATTCAGACATAAAGAGAAGGTAATTAGTGGTGTTTGTGTGCAAAAGAAGCTGATTTGTGCCGGGAAAACACAAACTCTCCTATATTTCCATGACAGAGAACAACTGTAAACTGTAACACTCTTTTTCCCTCTTTCCTTCTCAGAGGGGAAGGGAGAAAATTGGCTTTGTTACACAAAAATGTACACAGAACTTGGAAAAGTTGATCCAACACTAAAACTGGAGCAACTTTTAATTAAGTATGTTTAGTAGCAAGTCATAGAATCATAGAATGACCTGGGTTAGAAGGGACCCCAAGGACCATCAGGTTCCAACCCCCCTGCCACAGGCAGAGCCACCAACCTCCAGATCTGGCACTGGATCAGGCTGCCCAGGACCCCGTCCAACCTGGCCCTGAACACCTCCAGGGACAGGGCATCCACAGCCTCTCTGGGCAGCCTGTGCCAGCACCTCACCACCTTTCNATCCACCAGGACCCCCAGGTACTTTCTCTGCTTGGCTACTCTCAAGGATCTCGTGTTCATGAGCAAATGAAAATTAGAATTTGAATTGGAACAATATCAAGTCAAATTAGCTTAAGATGATCTGGTCCTCAACTTGTATCAGTCAGTTGAAGAGCATGTGTCTGACCCACTTGCTGCTGTCATCAAAGCTCTTCTACAATAGATGAAGATGGAAAGATAGCAGTGAATAGAATCATAGAGTCCTTACAGTTGGAAGGGACCTTTAAAGGCCATCTGGTCCAACTTTCCTGCAATGAACAGGGACATCTACAGCCCAGTCAGGGTGCTCAGAGCCTGGTCCAGTCTGACCTTGAATGTCTCCAGGGATGTCCACCACATCTCTGGGCAACCTGTTCCAGCTGAACTGGCAACTGGAAGCTTTTCTGCTCCTGAAAACTCCAGGAAGTTCAGAGATGTTTCCCACATACAGACCGAACTGTAAAAAGCAAACAAAAGCTACATTTCTCACAGCTGAATCTCAACTTTTGGCTGCATCTGCCTGTTTTGGTAAGCACACCTCCAGATGTGCCGTGGTGCTAGATGGGCAGATTGACTTCATTAAGGCAAGGAGAGGTTGGCACGAGCTGCATGTGTGTGACATTAAAATGACAGTGGTGGGGAGGGGAAGTCTCCAACTTGATAGTGAATGCACGTCGTGTTTCAACACTGCTATTCAGCTAAGCAGTGGAGGACAAATTCTTACATTTTTGACCTAATTTTCAAAAAGTGCAGTTTTAACAAAATCCATTGCTATTTTGCTGCTTAGACTTGTTTTTCACCACCTACAGAAAGTCCATCTTGAGCAGTAGTGACCTTTGCTCCTTAAAGTGATAGCATTTGAAATTTACCTGTAGCGTGCTTATCAGTAGATCACTGTCTCTGAAGATCACTGCTCTGTAGGCGCTAGTACATTGTCCTTCTAGCTTTAACCTGAGAAAGAAATGAGAGGATAAAGTTTTGAGAGATCTGTATCAATAGAGAATCAAAGAAACTAAAGCCAGGATGCCAGAGAAGTGCTAGAAGGAACAATAGTATTGAAGGTGGTGTAAAGAAAAACTAGGAGGATCTTGGAAATCATTTCAAAAAGCAACATCTCAAAGGAACAAGCCATTGGGATATTAACAAGACTGAAAGTAAGACTGTGTGTATAGTGTCTGATTTTGTAGGATTAAGAAGCTATCTTGGGATATTAGGTTTGTGAATTTGTTTTGCTGGGACACTCGTTCAACTTCATCTTGTGTGTGAACATCACTGCCACACTTTGTATTTCCAGGAAGATGTGTTTTTTAAAAATTGAAGTCTGGTCTCATGATAGATGTAGCAGTGCTATGTCTGAAGTTTCTCAGTGCATATTAATACGGTAGCTCTAACTGTTATAGTGAAAGGATGCATTTTCACACAGAGAGTTCAATTCAACCAGTGTTAGAATTGGTTGGCATATCCCATGTAGCCCATCTTCACATGTTCAGTTTCAGTTGTTTTTTGCATAATTCTACAAACTTAAGTTTTGATACTGTTCAGGAAGGTGTTAATGTGTTTTTATGCATTGTCATGAAATGAGTTTGATGTATTAAGGCTTTGGACTGAGGCTGAGATAACTTTCATTTTAACTTTCTAGGTGGAGAGCTTTTCATGGTTTCAAAAATCTTTATTTCTATTTTTGTAAAGTTTTTTGCCTTCATGTCTTTGTTTGCAAAAAAAGCGATGTAATTTGTCAGGCCACTTCTGGCAGGCCAAAGTTACTCTTCTTCTGAATAGCTCTGTCAGCACTAACCAAGAAATCCCTGGTTAGTTGCATTTATTAGAAAATTTATGTGGTGCTTATCTGATCTTTCCGGAAGAACTAGAGCTTGGTAAGTGGATATGATTGATCTAGTAGATCTTTGTTGAACATCTGTTTATTGAGAACACATAGATGGGAGCCTCAGCATCCTTGCAGGTGCAGCCCATGAGGCCTTTTCCCTTCCAAGAATGGTGATGTGTGACCCTGTGGTGCTCCATGTTCTGTCCCCAGGTCGGGAAGTCTCCCCAGGGAGTCAACGCAGCAGAACCAGATCTTGCAATTCACCAACAGGTGGCATGGACGGAGCGGCCAGCTGTGCTGTGCGCATTGCTAAGGAGGAAACCAGCTGCCCTGCCTTGCTGGGAAGTCAGGCTTATCCGTGTTACCTTATTACCTGCCAGCTCACACACCTGAGCTCTGCCTCCTTAGCCTATCTGACAATTTCAGATGTTGTGTTCAATGATTTCCTTGAGTTTCTGTTGCTCATCATTCAGCGATTGTTCCCTGAAGTCATAGACCTGATTTCTCACTGTACAATTGAAATGTTGTCATACTAGGCTCAGATACATTACTAGGAGCCAGACTCTAAAAGAATAAGTGGATTTGGAAAAGTGCTTCGGATGCTTTCAGTAAGAATGAGAGTTGGTAAGCCAAGATTTGATCATTCAAAAAATGCAATGGCTGTCAGCTGGAATTTCAAGTCACAAAAGGAAACGAATCTCAAAATAAAGTCTTCAGTTTATCCAAATTAGTTTTCTTTTAATGCATCACAAATTACTGTTTACTTTTACCAATGACTATTCAACAAAAAGTCATCTTCCCCACCCACTGTGAAGTCATCTGGTTGCTGAGGGAGCGCATCCTTCACATCTCCACATTGATGAGCTCTCGTGGTACAAGGGTTTTGAATGGGCAAATAAACAGGTTTACAGCAAAGATTGTCAGCTGGGTGCAGACTGGTGTCCAAGTCTCTTCCTTCAGTGACTCTGAATAAAGGATTAGGTGCGAAATTATCAAAGAGAAGAAAAAAATAGTTTAGACTAGAGGTACGTATGTGAAATAATGAGCACCTGTTCAAAAACAAGGCCAGGGAAGGGAAGTTTAGGTAGAAGTCTCAGATT
Source organism: Penelope pileata (assembly GCA_013396635.1). Classification (NCBI taxonomy): domain Eukaryota; kingdom Metazoa; phylum Chordata; class Aves; order Galliformes; family Cracidae; genus Penelope; species Penelope pileata. Next base: position 319,687 of record WBMW01006282.1, on the reverse strand, counting down.
ACTACAGACTATTAAATACATGCTTTGAAAAGATCATAGTTGAGCAGCGATGCTTCCACATGGACGTTCCATAGCCTGTGACTAATGCTGCCTGTGTTGTACTTGGCAAGGAGACAGCATTTGTTCAAGGGGACCCTTGCCAGCTGTGCCGGTGAAAGTGCTTTTCAGTAAGATTCCAACTAAATGTTTTATTAATATTTGCTATCCGCTGTTTGCAGTTAGTAACATGCATTTGCCCAGGAGAGGTCAAATGAAATGCAGCAAGGTTTTACTTGCTGGGAAGGGGTAGAAAATGGTTCTTCAGTTGCATGCTTGCTGTGTGCTATGTGCTGATGGAAGTGCTGCTGCCCAAACCCAGCCAGGTGAGGGGCAGGGTCTGGCTTGGCGCCTGGGCACTGGTGAGAAGCCTGTGGCTGCCAGGCAGTGGGGTTGGCAGGGTGCTTGGCCCCTCGTGCTTGGCACAGAGCAAATATTTTCAGAGCTGATTCTCAGAACTTGGGAACTGAGGACGCTGTAGGAGGTGCGTGTTCATCTTGATACGATACTGTGCCACGTGAAGCACTGCCTCCTCTGAGACTAATGAAAATGCTGCTGAATTTTGCTCGGCCTTTGCCACAGTACCTCCCAGGTGTAGTGAATCAAGCATGAAAGGTGAGCAGTGAGATCTGCGTGGAAATCCTCGCAGCTAGACGTGAACTTGTGTGAGTGATAAAGCTTTTGTGGCACTGTGGGTACACAGACGCAGTAGTGTCCCACAAGCCTAGGGGACAGATGTGAAGCGTTTCCCAAATCCACCTTTTAAATGAACACTACCTCCTTCCCTCGTGTCATAGCTGCTTATAACCAAGCAGTGTTTTCAGCCATGAACTTCTGAACTAGTAATTTCCATCAGACAAACTCCACTTGAGTTAACACAATAGCACATTTTTAGTAAATGTCCATCTTCATTAATATCCCTGTGTAATGTCTTTATAGACTTGGAGTTACCTCCCCTCATTGTTGTCAAGAGCAACTGTGAGAGAAAGGCAGGACAGAGGTAAAGGCGTCCCACCGTACGAATTTTGGCAGTCGAAGGCTTTGAATTAAATGCCTGAAGTGCTGAATTTCCTACCTCCTTTTGGTCATCCCATCAGTCTGCAAGGATATAACCCACATATTTCTCCTAAAACCAAATTTTTGACCTCCAGCCCAGACCTTTGGATTTATACCAATTGTGCAGCTTCCACAATCAGGGTTTTTTGAACAGACTGTGCATTTGTTCTGCATTTGTATTAATCTCTTCTAATGTGTTGTGGCTCGGTTTCCGTTTTTATGCTGATGCCAGCTGAAAGTAACTCGATGGGAATTAAGCTAGAATGAAGCTGTTGTAAAGACAAGAAGAATTATTGCATTCTCCTGTGCATATGAGCATTTATGAATGATTATCAATTCTGAACCATGTTTTTCTTTCCCAGGACTTAAGAAGAGAGCTTAATGAGATGAATTGCTATCTGCAAGGTGCTCAGAACTTGTATTCTAAGGCAAAATAGGCTGCCACTTAGTGTTTAAGAAAGTCAGAATTTCTGGGAGGTAGTTCACAATACCCCCAAACTTTTTTTGTTGCTGTTTAATTAATCTTTGCTATGCTTCACACTGCTGTTGAGTGCTTTTGTAAATAAGATTCCTGGCTGAGAGTGCTGTTTCCACTGCTCCATATTGGCAACCAAACCGTCGTGGCTCTGAAGATTAAATGAGCTCCACAGTTGGTGCACGTTGATACTGTCAGACTTAATTGATAGGGCTTATCTATGTGCATGGGGAAATTTTTCATATGATTAGAAGTCAGTGATATTGGTGTGCTCACTGATACTCATTTACAGGAACAAATTCAATTAATAAACATTGATATTTTTTTTTAGCCAGAATTTAAATAATTTCATAATGTCTGAGCACTGTTATAATGAAATATTCTAATGCTCAGACTAAGATAAAATAGTGTTTGATTTAGCAAAGCTTGTGAACATGATTCAGCTTCAGACTTCTGGGACTCAGTTCTGCTTGTGACAGCTGAGGATTCAGAGGCAGTTACAGGTTTTGTTTATCAGGCTGACAGAAGTTGGCATGGGAGGGGAAGCGAGTTACTAGATCAGCTGAATCTGGTTTTAAATTTTGGTTCCAGTGAAATATTTTGGAACTGACTTGGGTCAGACACAGAATAACCAGGCCAGGCCAGGCCACGTGGGGCCACTGAGGGCACATCCTGCATGGCTGGGGGCTGGGAAAACTCAGCACCACTGGGAACCAGAGACTTCACAGTGCTATGCTTGTCCTGCAGGCTTTATAAAGGGGATTTGTAACTTGCCATGCATCATGGCAGGTGAGTCTGCACTTGGCCCCTTGTCTTTGCACAAAACCTGTGAGTGGCTGGAATAGAAATGAGAACATCATTGGCAGAGATGGCACATCATTAATCTGTAATCCTGCACCTTACAATAGGATAGATAGCAGTTTCAGAACCGAGTCTCATATGCAGTGGGAAGGAGCAGTGAGAATTAATTTTTTTTCATTATCTTGAATGGTAAGACTAGATAGAGTGGTGCTGAACATTTCTTGCTCTGTTTTTCTGTGGAGAAATTAATTAAAACATTATAGCTTTGGTGTTTAATAGTCACTCAAAATATATTGGTGACAGTGCTTGCCATTCAGATTTCATCATGTTGGGAGCAGCATGCTGACACTTGCCTCTTTTGGATTCCCATCCCCTCATTCACTCTCTCATCTCCCAGGATATCACACGAAGGCTTCTATTTGTTAATGAATGCCCAAAGTTAAAGGAAACCCGGTGTCCAGCAGTGAGCTGCTTTACTTTGTGCAAAGCCCAACTGGCAGAGAACTTTGTTGATGTTCAAAGGAGAATTGACTTCTTCAGCTGTGTATAACAAAAAAAAAAATAAAAACCCTTTGGCATGCTTCAGTGCTAGAACCCCTTGTGTGATATTTGTAAATAAAAGCCCTTAAGAAGGGTGCTAAGAAGCACTTGCTGTTAATTGCATCCCTCACCATCCTGCTGGGGTGGGAGTTTCCACTGACAGCAGCTGATCTCTGCAGTTCTATTGAAAACTTCTGTCCTAAAATCAAGAGATTTAGATTATACTTGTCATCTTCAAAGAAGAATTCTGCTTTAAATAATAGCTCAGCTGTGATTCACAATTGGAAGTGAAGGAGTGAACTGCTTTTCTCAGATCTGCTGTCATGACTTAAGCTGCAGTTTCCAGTTTTAGTATTGCTAATTCCAGTGGCATTTGAAATGTAAGAAACAAAACATTTTGCCAAAGAATTTGAGGCAAAAAATAGATTTGAATATTTGAATCTTCTAAAAAATGTGTATACGTGAAGCTTAGGAAAATAATGATGTGGCTTTTACCGTGCAGGGTATCATCAGGGATATATCAGGGATATGATTTAGTAACTTAGTGGGTAGGGATGGTGATAGGAGGATGGTTGGACTAGATGATCTTGTAGGTCCTTTCCAACCTAGTGCTACTATGATTCTATGATTCTATGCAGATTACCATCAGCTAGCTGGCTGGGCTGGTGGGGCTGAGTCTGGCAAGAGGACTAGGACAGTGCCAGGACCTGGAACCGCTCCTGCATTTCCAGTGGAGAAGCTCAGTAGAGTCAAGCTCAGCTCCTGAAGTGCAGCACCTGGTTGAGGTGGTGAAGGACACTGCCATACATGGTGACCGTTTGCTGTCTCCCACCATACAGACTGGGTGAGGTCTTGACCGTGCTGAAGTCTTTGGGAGTCTGAGTGATTTGGGTGTGGGGAGCAACACTCATCACAATGATCTGGGGGGATCTCCTCAGGTGCTTTAATAATGTACATACTAATGCTGTTGGATTCCTTTCTGCATGAACAGGCCCAGGCTCTATTTAGCTGGCATTCATCATTGGCACTGCGAGAACAAGGACTGTAGATACAGACTGTATCAGAAATAACTGTACAGGGAAGGAGCAGATGTTTCACTGCTTTTGTAGATTATCTGTCTGTAACCTGCAGCAGTTTTGTTGTCTGTGCAGTACTAAAACAGTGGGCTGGGATTGACCTGAGTGTGAAATTCCATGTCTGCATGAGGTGTAGGTGCAGGAGCAGGCAGCAGCCGGGAGCTGGCTGCTGGGACAGAGGAGGCAGCTGCAGCTTGCGGGATCCTGGTTGTGTGGGGCCCCTCTGACGACGTTCACCTATTGGAGATACTCTTGAGTCAACTGCTCAAGAACGTAAGTCCAAGACCTACAAAACCCAGGCAGATCTGTGTGATCTTGCACAGAAACAGGCTTGTACAAGTGGCAGATGATGAGGATTTAATTGCAGTGCCCGTGAAGATTAGCCTCAACAGAGATTAAAGTGTCCCTGGGAAGAATTTGCATGAACTGCTGTATTTTGTCTCTTCGTTATTAGCACTTCGTCACTGAAGGCGGACTGAAAGCCACGTGAGGTGACAGCGCTGCGTGCTGAGTGCTATTTATTTGCAAGAACTGTGAAGTAAAGAGAAGTTAATATTTAATCTTAAATCTCTAAGTATGTGTGTTTAATTACACTTTGCAGCCTGGCTAGCAAACAAACGGTCTGCTCTGAACTGCTCTTTCTAGCAGATAGCTGCAGAGTGTAAGGGATCCAGTGGTTCAGAGTTGTCCATCTCTTGTTGGCTTTCATGAGGAGGGGGGTAGGAGATCTCCACTGTTCTTTCAGTGCTGTGTCCTTCGCTGCAGTGACTAATCCTCCTTCATTTCATACATTTTCATCTTTTTTTTTCTCTGCTTATATAGGAGAGTAGCTTAATGGCGTTAACAAGCTGGGAACAAAGACTTGGCAAGTCTGTTTTTGAAATGAATGCTTAGTAAGTGATCTTTTCTCTCTAAAAAAAAGGCTTCAAATTTTCAAACTTACGTCTGCTTTATTTGGACTCTGCAGGAAGAAATTGCTGTTGTCCAGCAGTTTCACTGGCTGTATAACATGTATGGGGTGATTAGGGGACTTATCATAACTAAAATATGAATCATACCAGTGACTTTGTGTATTAGGTATGGTATTTTTCTTACTGGAATTAAATTATATCATAACTCCTGCTTTTTCTGCTGCTTCACAATAAGCAAAATAATCACTAACTGTCCCATGGTGCCACTTTGACCACAGCCCCTAGCTGCAGTTACTCCAGGGATCAGTTAATCTCCCTTGAAAACATCAGGGTTGGCTTGGGGTAAATTAGAGAGGAGCTGGTTTCAAACTTCATTTCAAACATTTTTCATCAAAAACTGACACAGGCTGCCCAGGGAGGTGTGGGATCTCCTTCCCTGGAGATATTCCAGACCTGTCTGTTTGCCCACCTGTGTGACCTGCTGCAGGGAGCTGCTTTGGCAGGGGGTTGGGCTCCATGATCTCTAGAGGTCCCCTCCAACCCCTGCAGTTCTGTGATTCTGTATTATATCTTGATTCATTTACCATGGCACTTATACTTTTCTGAGAAAGAGCAGTTATATTGATAATGAAAGCATTATTTCGGCAAAATTGAATATTTTAAGAACCCATGACAACTGATCCTGGTAAAACTACCAGTAAGTTCAGAAGAGAGATCACACAGTGAGCAACTGATGCTGAATTCTTCACTTTTATTTTTTGGTCCGGTTCTGTCCTCACTTGAGATGATTCATTCACACAATGAATTCCTTCCAGGAAGGGCTCCCCGCAGTCCTCAGGATTTTTCTCCCTGTAGTCTTAAAGTTCTTCTTTCTCTGTTATTACAGTCTCTTTCTGGCCAAGAACCTCTTCCATTCCTCCTGAAGGACCCTTTTAAAAAAGCAAATGCAAGGGTAAAGCTGCTTACTATTCATGTTCATAAACAGAATTGCTCTAGCAATTATTTACTTTGAAAATAATAATATATATATAATAAATTATTTTCATAATTTCAACCAAGGAACATGAGAGCATATTAATGGAGTGTGAAGTAGTGCCACTGTTGATAAAACGTTTTGGTTTCACATCCTCGCGCTGGTTTATGGTAAAGTGTAGATGAGGGTTTGTGTCAAGCTTTAATCAGATCTTGGACACCACATTTGGTAAGATAGTGGGCATATGACAATATTTCCTAGCAATTGCAGAAGAAACTACCTTCTTATTTATCCTTCAGGTCAGGATGAGGAGCTACCCCAACAGGAGACTTCACGTTAAGCACTATCCTGCAAAAGGTCTCGTACTGCACTCTCCTGGGAAAACTTGGAGACTGTCTGCTGAGGATGGAGAATATAAATAGATGAACGTATTTCAACTATTTATCCCTTTTACTACACAAAGCATGGTTTTTTTTGGATAGTGTTTCTGTAACTGGCGCTTCTACTTATGATTTAATGTGAAACAAAGCCTGAAGAAGAGATGTCAGAATACATATGGCTCCATAACATTGTGCATAAGCCTGCAGGGGGGGGACTCGACAGGTCTGTTGCAGACACATCTGTGCAGAACATGCAACAGAGGCAGACACCAAACTTGGGCTTTGGGTGTTGGAAAACAGAAGTGTACAGTGACTGGGCAGTCGCATGTCTGATCCTTCACTGCAGACTTCTGCTTCCTGGTATAAAGAGCCATCTCTCTCCATCTGTAACTACCTACTTCAGCAGTGAAGTAAGGAGTAAATCGATTATGAGGCTGATCTGAGACAGCTAATGCTTGTCATCTGGTTTGGCTTGCAGTAGGCGAGAGAGAGTTGAGGAATTGGAAAATTGTCATAACCAGATTGTCAATACAGGGAACAACATCTGGTCTTGGTCATGCAGTTGCTTTATGAAGCAATCCTGCGTGCAGCAGGATGTGGTAGGTGTGGACATTTCAACCAGTGCAGCTGTAACTGAAACCAATTTACGAGGCTTTTTTCCAGCTTAAATCCTGACGAGGTTTTGCTTATGCTTGTCATGGTGCAGGTTTCCTTTTGCAGTACTGTGTTAATGTAGTGGCTCAGTGGTAATGTGAGCAGTGGGAGAAGAACTTTCTGTGTGATGAAAATAAGGATGTGAGTGGGTGTGCGCCAGCCTGGCAGTGGTACGACTGTAGCTAACGTGGTTGTGCCAAGCGGGTAACAACCATCCAGGCAGTGTCTGAGGCCGGTATGTGGGGGCTGTGCTTTTGCCAGTTCATGTGTGCCTGGATGGGGTGTGAACAGGCCTTGGATCACACAGCAGCTCAGTTTTTGTCTGGATCAAATGCCTACCTTTTCTCCCGTTTGGGCTTTAGCCTTAATTTGTTCTTCTAAGAATTCAGAAAATGCCTCCAAGGTATGCTCCCCAGTGTAGGACACCTCCTAGGAAGAGTTTGAAGATTAGGAAAGTCGTTAGCTCTCTACACAAAATGCTGGAAATAACAGCATATTAAACTGAAGGATTTCAATGTTCTACATTGACCACGCTCTAGACTTCTGTGCTCAGTTTAAAAAGTGAGGGCAAAAGTACAGTAGTTAAACATTTGCAAGATGTTTGAAGAGCAAAGTCTTTTATAGGTCCAGCCGTGATATTCAAAGCTGTCTAAAGATTTTGATGGAAACTCAAAATCCTGAAACAGTTTTAAAGTCCACATTTCACTTCTTGAACCTTCAGTAGGAACAGGACGAAGATGAGCAGCGACATTAATTTTCTTATACTTCCTCTTAAGTTGGGAGTTTACTGAAGATTTTCATAGGAAGTTTAGTGAGAAGCACTTTGAATTTATGGGGTTTACAATTCTCTGAAAAAGTCTGAGAACCATACTGTATTTTAAAGATTTTTTTTTTCAAATGATATCATTTTCAAATGATATTCTGGAAGCCTGAAAGAATTTTTCACAAGACTTTCAACAAAGATTTGTTGAAGCTCGTGTGTGTGACGTAGGGAATTGTCTGCTGTTACCTGAGTACATTTAGAAATAGGCAGATGCTTTTTCTCTCTTGGGGTAATATGACTTACTCCCACGGAGACCAGTAATTCTGTGTTACTTTATAGCTGTTGCTATTATTCCTGATTTGAGTTCAGGAGACTCTAAACAAAACAGCCCAATTCTTTGGTGCATTCACTAGATGTGTACATGGGTTTAATATTCCCCATGCAGTAAGGTATTCTCTTGTAATAAAACGTGCAGCCTTGAGGGTGTCTTTTGTTTGCAAACTTAACTTTCTTGTGTCATATTATTTGATTCCTCCAGAGGCGGTTAATATTCTCAGATGAATCTTGATTAATTCTGATGGCTGAAACAGGAATTTCTCAGACCAAAGACTTGTAAATTCAGAGAAACAGCTGATCCCTGCCCTGGTTACTGAGGATGCGTGTCAACATTTCTTGTTAGACCAATCAGTGCATAAGTGTATGGAAATATTATTTTTCTCGCTTAATCCATAGAAATTAGTAGAATCATCTTAAAGTCTGTCTGAAAATTTGCATGTTTTTCTCTCACATTTGGTGTGGATGATGCAGTGGATGAGTTGTTCATCTGCTTCACAGATGGAGCTCAGATGATGCCTGATCACTCTTTCCTCCATTAGATCCACTCTGTTGTTCCTCCAGCTCTGACTATAACTGTTCCTAGTATATAGCTAAGTGCCAAATTTAATTGTTCCTCGGGGAGGAGTAAATCCTTCTGTCGTACTGAGAGTTGAGGTTTGCTTTTGACATAATTTTTTTTTTTTTATCAATAGCCATCTAGCAATGCATCCTTACACTGAAATCGTTGGTTGTTAAACAGTGAGAATGAAAAAAACATAGGCACACAGAGTTGATGCTTTGGAAAACTGGACACCTGCTTAAGTGCCCAGCTGTAGATCTAGGTGTCTGGGCTCATGCAGCTCCACTTAACTCCAGTTAACCCTAAGTGGCTCCTGGTTTAAAAATAAAATTTAAAAGGTGAGAGTGCATGGAAGGGACTGTGTAGCAATGTGATCTGCCCATGGCTTTGCGTTTAAGGAGGTGTAAGGGGAGCTGTGGTATCCAGAGAACAATCTAGAAAGCAGCTATGGATCATGTTATGTTAGCCATATTTCCACTGGTTTATCAGGAGCTGGCTCAGACTTTTGCATTTCTGTGTGCTTTCTAGAGTCTTGTGATAGTTATTTCATCTTTAGAATTCTCCCTGCTTCTGCACTAGCATTCAATTCGTCCTTAGTCTTTAAACAGCGTGAAGGGTCAGTAGAGGTAGTTAAAGAGCTTGTATTTGTTTCCAGTGCTGGCAAAATACAGACAGCTCCAGAAGATGCCTGTGTGAAGTCCAGGTCATGCCAGGTGCTGGTGTTGGACTCTATATTCCTCTTTTCCTTCATTCTGCACGTACCAGTTTCTCTTGGGCTCCAAACCCCTTCTGTTGAGCTTTTCATGGCCAGAAAAAAGAGAGTAGGGGCTGTAAATTTGGGGCAGTGCCTATCCAATGCATAACACGGCAGAACTCTGCGTATTGCCAAGTTGGGATATTACTGCACCCTGACTTTGGTTAACTTCTGAAAGCATAACTGTACATGGAACAATTCCCTGTATGATAGCTGTTTGAGTAGGAAATGGCTGAGAACTGTTGCAGTGACTGTGTGTTAATGGCTTGAGCATGTCTCTGGTCATTTGGGTTGTCTGTGGCCAGCTGTTCCTACAGTGCACGAAGAAAGGAGACCAGAACAGGGGCCCACTGCTGCGGGTGGCTGCAGGACGCCTGCACCAGCTGTCGAGTCCTAGCTGAGATCTCTGAAGCCAAGAGAACTGGCATAAAAATATGGTGTACAAGCTGGATCTTCAGATCTCAAATGAACTTATTTCAGAGTATTTTACGTATGAAAGTCATTGCAGATATTTTCTAACAAACTGACAGTTATTACAGGAATTGTATGGATTTCTGCTCTTCTGTGTAAAGACAGCACAATGTGAGTGTGCAGGACTACAGTTCAATTCATTAGAAGCTGTGCGTGCACATCTGAGAGCAAAATCTCTCTCTAAAAGATTAAATGAGGATATGGGCAAATGTCTTAGAATTTAAGATTGGGACTAAGAAGAAAAGTGAAAAGCTTACTAATGTCTTAATTATAACAATATCTTAGAATTTAATTTATTTTGGCTTCAGACGTTTTCTTTCTAATGAGATTACGTATGTAGATGGAGGAATATAACTATGTGTCTAACATTTTTCTTTCAGCTGTAGCATCTTCTGATTACTTTGTAACATAGCATTAGGTAGCATATTGTGAAGATCATTAGTCTTGACAACAAATGCTTATCTCCTACTGAGACTGAACGAAATAAAATTACTGGTGTAATTGCACAGGAGAAAGTTTTGAGATCTTAATTTTGTGAAAACGTAAAGGATATAACAGATGATGCCAGTATTTTAGAGGTTAGTCATAACTGCTGCAGAAACAACTGGCACAGCAGCTCTGTGACTGCACATCTCTTGTCAGGTTCTGAAGTAGGAAGGCACTGCAGTGATGAGGATGCTGGCTGAGTTTGCTCTGAGGTGAGGCTATTGCTAGAACCCAGCAGGCAGATGGGAGGTTGCTAACCAGCAGAGCACAGTTGCTAAACAGCAGAGTAATGACTTCAGAGGTCCAAGGTGGTAAATGGTGCGAGGGCTCTTGCCACAGCCTTAACCTTGCTTAAAGGACTCCTTTCTCAAATGTTTTTCTCTGACCTGTGCACGCACAGCCTCCCCCTCAGCATGCAGCCATGCCATCCTATTCTTCCCCTAAAGATTCTCACCAGGTAATCAGGTCCCGAAGGAAAGAGTCTGAAGAACGGATAGCGATCCACCACAACTGCCAGGACATCGTTTGCTGTGACATCTATCTTTGCAATGATTATATCCTCGTGGCTTTGATATTTCTCTCCTAGCTTATCCCAGATTGGAAGAAGTTTTCTGCAGTCATGGGACCAAGGGGCATCTGCAAATTTAAAAATATACAGTCTGGTATGTTTATAAGAGCAGTATATATAAGAGCAGTGGATGACCAGTGCGACCCAAATAAGACTCACATCATTGCCATGGTGAGGTACTTGCCAGAAGCACAAAATGCTTTACAGGTATTAGAACATCTCCAGATATATTAAAATTAACTGTGTCCATAAACTGTATTATAGTTGTACTGAAAGGAGGAGTTTGAGCTATGTCAGTGCTTTGTCTCCAAGCAGCGCGCACTAGCACGTTAGCAAAGGGTAAAGTGCTGAGAATCCAATATCCCTTAAATAGCATACATGGTCACAGTCCTTCAGTCAAGAGCAGAGTGATCATACTTGGCTTAGATGGAATTAAAAGGATTGCATGATTGTGCTACTTTAAAAATTTGTTACTATTATGTTTAATGTTGTATTTCTGTTAATGCTGTATGTTTGCTCTACTGAACAAATTAAGGCACGAACTAATCCCTGCTGGCTGGTAAGGGACAGGGCTGTGGTTTCTTGCTGAGAAAGGTCAAGCAGGGAATGCCACTTCCCTTGCAGGCAGAGAAGGAAAAGGAGTTAGGTTTGCTAAACTCAGCTCCTCTTCAGGATTTAATACTATTATAACTCATACTATACAGAGCCTTATAATGTTCCATTGTACAGCATGACATCCTAGTGCCTGTTTCTTTCAACACTCAGATTTGAAATTGCCTTGACAAAGACTTATTAAGGGATGGAGAGTTTTTCATTGCAGCCCCAAGTGAGCAAAGGTTATCGCAGCATTTTCATAGGTACAACAAAAAATTTTTCTTAAATGCTTTCATCAGACATCAAAAATTTGTTAAGTGTGACTTTGTGAAGTACAAACATTAGTTTGCTGTGTAAGCGTGGGCCTTCTTTTTCCATTTCCAGTTGATTGTGTTAAAGCAATCTGAATACAATGGCACTTACAAAACATGACAAACACAGTCATGGTCTTATTGAAGACAATCCTGTTGAAATTCTTCCCAACGAGCACTTTGACAGGCATCTTGTCCCAATCTTCTGTAATTTCTTCACTAGAGAGATGTAACTAAGCAGAAACAAACATTGCTGTGAAAGAGCAGGGAGTGCTGAGAAACTGTGCTCCGGGTTAAGTTAATGTGAGACAAGTGGGACCTTTCTCTGCTTAGTGTCCGCCTTTACTCTATCTTATTTTCCTGGGATCTCTGTATCCTCTCCAGCCTTCACATACTGCTCTCTGCTCTTCCTTGATCAGAGAACTGGCACACCTGTGTAGTTGGTAGTCAGAACTACATGTCCCTGTCTTGAATACAGACGTGATAGATAGTCTGAAAATTACTTTCTGGAACATATTTGTGTTTCTTATCCTGGATGCTTGTTGTCCAGCATTTGAAAGCTAGAGTACTGAAAAGCTTACCTATTGTGAGCTCTGAAAAATTATGTAAAACACATAAGAAGGTACATATTGCCTGTATTTTTTCTTCCACCACCGACCACAGTCGGCACGACTCCTACAGTTTCATAGAATCATAGAATGGTTCAGGTTGGAAGGGACCTTAGAGATCACCTTGTTCCAACGCCCCTGCCATGGGCAAGGACCCCTCCCACCAGACCAGGCTGCCCAAAGCCCCATCCAGCCTGGCCTTGAGCACTGCCAGGGAGGGGGCAGCCACAGCTT
>WBMW01006282.1:278592-306978 GCA_013396635.1 Penelope pileata | reverse complement strand
CCGACCCAGGTGCAGGACCTTGCACTTGGCTTTGTTGAACTTCCTGAGGTTGGCATGGGCCCACCTCTCAAGCCTGTCCAGGTCCCTCTGGATGGCATCCCTTCCCTCTGTTTACAGTAAATTGCCTGGCAATTCCTTTTCTTTTAGACCAGGCATGTCTAACCCACGGCCTGTGGGCTGCGTGCTGCCCAGCACAGCCCGTGCTGTGGCCCAGCCTCTGCTGCCGAGCCGTTGTGGTGGCAGCTCTGCCCGCCAAGCGGCCTGGCCTGGCCCCCGGCACGCGCTCGTCACTCAGCAGCAGCCCAGCCATCGGCGTGCGCTGGCTCTGAGCTGAACCCGTGGCACAGGGAGGGCACGGTGCAGTGCTAACTCAAATGGTGGCAAATAATTTTATTCATTTTGATACGTTGGCTGAACACAGTCCTGTGAGTAGCAAAAAATACGCAGCCTTGCTTTCTATTTTGATAAAGGAATTTGAGAATAGGTTTCGAGATTACTGAAAAAAACTTCAATTTTTTGGTATTTTTGCAACTTCCATTTTAAGTCACCATAAACATATTACCTGCAAATTTTCAAATGGAATGTATAGAGTTGCAATCAGATATTCAACTCAAAGAAAAATTTCTCTCTCTGCTGGACTTCTATAAGACCTATCTCAGCAGATAAAAATGGGCCTTACTTCACACGGCTTATTCACATCATCGGTTTTTGGCAGTACATGCATTTGTGGTCTGCTATTTTCAAGGAAGAAGCACAGGAAGAGTAAAATTTCATCAAAAATTTTGGACGAACACCTTGAGAACCCACTAAGAATAAAATAGCTTTTGTTACTTATGCACATTAACTGTATTATGCAATTTATTTGTGGCCCAGGACAATTCCTCTTCACTCAGTGTGGCCCAGGCAAGCCAATATGTTAGACAGCCATGTTTTAGACCTAGTAGTAGCAAGTTGCACATTCCTCGTAGGAGCTGTTCCCTACTGAGTGTGCCACTAAAGCCGCTGTGTGGAGGAGGCATCTGCACCTCTTCTGTCCTTCCACCCACCTCAAGGTTGAAAATAGGATCTGCTGCTCAAAGCTCTTAAATTCAGTTTGCTCTGTCTGACCACCTCATCACTTCTTGTGATGGAAACTAAAGTAAATCACCTTGAGGAGCACTGAATAAGCAAAATATTTTGATGTATTTTCCACGTGAGGATGGAGGTTGATGCTTCACTATGACAACAAATACTGTACTTACCATTGGGAGTGATTCCTGCTATAAAAACTCACTCTGCTAAATTCATTTGCAACAATTGCTAAATCTTATTCGACTTTGAAACTGTCAATTTTCCATTTACTAAACTTCTGTAACCTCAAAATCCTTTGCAGTCATTAATGAAATTTCAATTCTGCCAGCAAGGAGAGTGCTAAGATATCATTATACCATGTGAAAATTCTCATGTAATGTGTGTATGTCAACTGAAATGGAATTGCAAATATACCAAAAAATTGATGATATTTTGGGCAATCTCGAAACCTATTCTCAAATTCCTTTATCAAAATAGAAAGCAAGGCTGCGTATTTTTTGCTACTTACAGGACTGTGTTTAGCCAACGTATCAAAATGCATAAAATTATTTGCTACAACTTGTGTTAGCCCTGCACTGTGCCCTGTACTTGTCCTGGGTTCAGGCAGCGTGAAATAGCGCACGGGTGGTTTGGCTGTTGCTGAGTGATGGGTGCGTGCTGGCAGCCAGGCTGGGCCACTCGGCAGTGGGCAGCAGCCAGCAGCAAGGGCTGGGCTCCATGACAGGCTGTGCCGGGGCACTGCCGCCTGTGGGCCACAGGCTGGACGTGCCTGCGTGAGAGCAAGAGTAAATCAGTCAGTTGATGATCAGAAGAGCGCACTGTTCTGATACTTTTAGGGATATTTTCACTATGCAAAGTGTTTTAGTTGGTGTAGCATCTCATTAGTAATGGACGTACCTTTGCGTTTCCATCTAGGTAGCTCTGGCAAAAACGTCTTAAGTTCTCCACAGTCACCTCGTCTGCAGGCATTTTGTATTTTGCTTGGCTTGTCAGATTTAGGATTCTTACGGCAGGAACGTCAACCTCCCTGATGCGGAAATACTCAAAAATGCGTCCATTCCTTGTTTCATTAGTATTCACCAATACAAACATTATCTGATAATAAAGAGAGTCAAGCATCTGGTTGAGTCTTCCAGCTTTGGCTTAGCGATTTTAGAGAAGTGAAGCTTGGCAGTGGATTAGGACCCAACCTTAAATGCAAGCAATTTTGTGGAACCCTTTTTTGGTCTCAGTCCAATAACCAGCAAACCTGTGAACTTTATCATACCTTGATTCAAGTGAATAAATGGTAAAGCAACCAAAAGCAATGGAAATTTTCCTTGTGTCCTTTCATACTGGTTTGCTAACACTTATTTTAGCAGCGCTTTTGAATTTCCTCTCAAAGTTCTTACTGTTCGTCCTAATAGATCTTCACAGGACAAAAGAGCTGAAACGTGTAATGCCTATGTCTTTTTAAATACTTCTGTGTGCTGTTTTATTGCAAGACAAATTATCATTTTTCAGTCTTTTGCATACTTAAAGTAGGAGTAGCACCACAGTGACTGGCAATGGAAATGGAACTACTTCTCTCTATGAACACCCTTGTCTGTTTACACCTATGCAAACACCTGTGTGTTGTTGGCAAAGCTATGCAGATGGCTTGCAGTATTTCTCAGGCATTGCAGCTGGAACCAGCTCTTGCTTCAGGCAATACCCTGCAATCTTCAAGGCATTTTCTGATGCTGGCAGAAATTGCCAGAAGTTTGCTAAAATGCTCTTTGGTTGGAAATTGCTCGTAGGAAGTTGTATATGTAAAATCAGGAGCAGATTTATTTGGAGCAGCTGGAATTAGTGCTGGCTTGTGTGATATTTCTGTTTTAAAGAATCGTTTTGAAGTTACACTTACTATTTGAATTTTCCAGATAATTTTGTTATGGGCCTAAGCTGAAAAATAGTTGCTGAAACTCTGTTTGGAGGTTTCAGTGCACTGAAGAGACAGAGTGGCAGCAGGGTACTTTTGCAAATGACAATGGTGAGATTTTCCGTTGATCTTTTGGCATTCATATTTGCAAAGTAGGATTCAGTATTACCAACCTTCCCTCTAAATTCCGCAGCAGCAGACTTGTAGTTTTCAATTGTTGCATTGAATGCCTTTGAGTTTGTTGGGATGAACAGCAGGATGTGGTTTTCAACAGGGACATCAAAAATCTTCACAGATGTCTGGAAAACAAGAATCTACATCTGTTAGATTTTTTGTAAGCCGAACAGTGAATCAGAGTCTCAGAGTACCAGTGTCATTCAGTTCTGATATTGCGAATTTTACCTCTTACGATTCTATTCCCAATCATTTCCACAAGCCTGAGATTTCTCTCATTGTTTTAGAGAAGTGAGAAGAATCAGAAGCTGCTGAGTATTTTCTATATTCCAGTAAAAAACTCATCGGTTTTTATGGATTTTACAGTCAGAAGGACCTGTTACCTTTTAGTCTGACCTCCTGTGTAACACATGCTGAAGAATTAATGCTAAAGATGTGCTGAAAGTAAAAGGCATTGTCACTCAGGAGGCCCAGGGACAGTAACTCGACCCGACTGGGGCACTTCTGCACGGCGTCAGCAGCCTGCATCTCCTCTGCACAGAGCTGCCCTTTCTCATGGCACACCACGCTCAGACTCCATGGGGTACCACCTCATGCAAGCAGGTATTTCCATGTCTTTCCTCTCCTTCCTGCACTAGCAACGGCTATTCCAGTTTTTGTAATTTGTCGTGGCCCGGCAGCCCAGGTTCCCACATGGGAGTGGACGGATTGGAGACGGGGTGGAGACTGCCCTTCCAGCCTGCACCCAGCGAGCTGCCCAAGGTTTGTGCCAGCTCCACAGGACAGAGGTGTTCGTGTGTTCCGCTGGGCTCGCTGGCTGACTAGCCATACCCCATCTCGTCAGGAAACGTTGTCTTGCTAAGAGGGATGCATCCTCTGGTCTGGATTTGACCAAGAGCTGTCTGTGGGACTCAGCTGGTGTTTCTGGATATATTTAGGGCTAGCCTAGTCAAACAAAATTCTCAAACTCTAAGGAGCAGATGAGCTCCTTAAGTTATTTTCCAGATGGGTTTCTCTGCAGATGGTCAGTGCTCACAGAGAGTTTGTGGTAACAGCTGTTGTTAGGAAGAAAGACAAGCATCTTCCCTCTCCCCCGAATTCTTATATGGAGGCTTTACATCCTCCACTCCCATTTTTTCCTGTGATGTTAAGAGGTACGACGAATGCCAGTTTGCTATAAGTGGGAAATAGCATCTAAAATATGTTAGCCAAATACTCCCTTCTAATCCAGGTAATCACTTGTCAAGGCATGCAAGCAGTTTCATAACATAATGCCTTTAGCAGTCTGATAACCTAAAACCCAAGAAATATGGGGAAATTTCTTACAGATTGATGTGAAATGTTACTTACTGTCCTTCTCCTGTGGCTTACGTTAATGCAGGGAAAAGATACACGTACCTCAAGGTTATATTCGGTGACCAAATCCAAAGTAAAGGTTTTGATTAGCCTTGTAAGATCCAGTTTGTTCTGTCTGCCATCTTCAAGCACTTCACTGTGCACAGGTTTTCCCTTGGATAAATAGTGAATTGTTGTTCTCAATTTCGCTGTTCTGTGACTCTTAGTAACTAAAATTCCATAACTTGTAAAATGAGTGTCACAGGTTACAGAAGAAACTACAGTTAGAATTCAAGATACAGCTGATAGTTCTAATTTGCTCAGTAATCGTAATATACTGAGGGAACTCTTCTGCATCTAGATGTACTGTCTGTGACGTACCCAGGTTAGATGTCCACGGCCACTTTGTAGCCTAAATGTTGGTGCTATTACTTTATTTTTGTTCTTGTTGGCCACTTCTGATGTGGATTGGAAGAAAAGATTCCTGACCAAAGGAACTCACTGAACATGGGTATTAGTGATGGGTGAATTAGAACATAAGGATCTGGATAAAATGGTGTCAAGTATGACAAGGAACCTAAAGTGTGGGCAGGCAGATGGAAAATATCCAGATATTGCTGTCTGCCTCCTCCTCGTATCTCTTGCCAGCAAATGCAATATTTGCTGTGCTAAGCTGTTTGAATTTCAGGTAGGAAATTATTTAACCTGAAAAATTACCAAACTGCTTTTCCATAGTCTGAAGCTTGTTGCACCTTACCTCGCGAGGCTTGCACTCATACCTTCTTAAACACAACAAGAGTGTTCTTTTGGATGCCGTAGTGAGCACAGGTGTCCTCGCTGCTTGTCATCCCAAAAGGCATCTCTGGAACATCTTTTGCAATCTCTCGGAAAACTTCCACACTGTCATTGTGAATTTCCTAGTCCCAGAAAGAGTACTTATTAAGACCAGTGTCCTGTATCCCGGTAGGATGTGTAGGAGTGACAGCTGCAGGCGAGGTGAGCCTCTAAAGGCTTGTGAGCTGGAGACTAATGTGACGTGGGAATAGCTTGCCACGATTGTCTTCAAGGGGAGATCTTCAGAACAGGTGAGATCATAGGAGTGCTGTGACAGCACTAGTGCGTCCACTTTTCCAGCCTACATCAGCTGGCTGGGGCAATATGGTTACTGAATGGTCCCCTGTGTCCTCCCTGCTCTCACCTCGTCTGCCCTGCACTCTGCTGGCTCTGCCATACTCTGCAAAGACTTCTGCAGTTGGGGAAGGATCGAGCCAGCAGCTGCTCCGCGGCTCCAGCTCAGCTGCACAGCTGTGGACGGAGCTGCATGGACTGGAGAGGAGGGCACTCTGCTTGCAGGAGGACCTGGCTGATGTGTTTGGTGCTCGGACTGAGGGGTCTTCAGAGGCCTTGACTCCTACATCTGTCAAACAGTCACTGTTCTGTCCCCCCTCAAGCTAGTAGTCAATAAGCATGATGAAAGGCAGCAGCTCTTTTGGCTTTGATCTAATCAGATGATTATTTCATGCTAGATGAATCATAATTTATATGCTGAGGCCTCCCAGCACATTTTGGCACTCAGATTTGTGAGCAGTCTGTGACTAACAGAAGGCCAGATCCAGCTCTTTATTTACTTGGACACAGTTTCATTGGCTTCCACCCACTGAATTGCTGACATGCCCTAGCTCATGCTGGTGACCATCTATTGTCATTTCAGCCTCCAGCTGAAGTCATGGAGTCCACTCAGATACATCTGCAGACACTATCTGCTGTCAGGTTGTTTCAGGAAACTCTCCAGCATCACTGTGATACCAGAGCTTCTTAGTCTGGCCCAGCACTGGAAAACTGCCCTCCATCCATGGCTGCAAGCAGATTGCTGCTAAGCAAAATTCTGGGCACTGTGAGCGTTTTCACAGTTTGTCCTATTATGCTGTATGTGTTCACCACCTCTGTTACTATGGGTAATTTGGTCATGAATCCTACTTTCCTCACCCATAAAATATGGTCTGTCTGCTGTAGCCAGCACATTTGGGACCTTATCAGCTCACGTATGAGTGCAGACGTTGTGCCTTTAACTGGGCAGAGAGTAACCAGAATAAAAGTCTCTTTAGAGCCTTGATTGAGTGTTTCAGATAGTGAAGGTTTCAAGGACACACTGAAAAAGCCGGAAAAAAACCCCTCATCCTATTTTACTGGACCTCTAACTGCATGCCTTGATAGCTAATATTTACTTTACACTATTTGGCTATTGTTCCGTGTCCTTGCTGACCGTGAGCCAGCAGTGTGCCCTCGCAGCTCAGAAAGCCAGCCGTGCCCTGGGCTGCACCAACAGCAGCGTGGGCAGCAGGGCAGGGAGGGGATCTGCCCCTCTGCTCTGTGCTGTGAGACCTCCCCTGGAGCCCTGCGTCCAGAGGTGGAGTCCTCAGCACAGAGAGACATGGAGCTGCTGGAGCGCGTCCAGAGGAGGGGCCACAGAAAGGTCCCAAGGGATGGAGCACCTCCCTGTGAGGACAGGCTGAGAGCTGGGGCTGTGCAGCCTGGAGAGGAGAAGGCTCTGGGGAGAGCTGAGGGCAGCCTTTCAGTATCTAAAGGGGGGCTACAAGAAAGGGGGACAGACTCTTTAGCAAGGTCTGTGGGGATAGGCCAAGGGTTTCAAACCAAAAGAGAGGAGATTTAGGTTGGATTTAAAGAAAAAGTGTTTTACAGTAAGGGCAGTGAGGCACTGGAACAGGCTGCCCGGAGATGTGGAGGAAGCCCTGTCCCTGGAGACATTCAAGGTTAGGCCCAACGGGGCTCTGAGCACTGTGATGGAGTTGTAGATGTCTCTGTTCATTGCAGGGCAGTTGGACCGGATGATCTTTAAATGTCCCTTCCAACTCTAAGGATTCTATGATTCAGTCTGAAGTCCTGAGAACCTTATTCTACTCTGGAAAGTGGTGGGGTTTTACTTGAGAAAGGACTGCGTGAGTTGGATCAGATACAGTGTAATATTTTGACTTCCTATCCCTGCAGATTTCTTAGCTGGCAGGATCTACAAAAAACAGTTAATGTTACTGAAAGACCCCTTGGCCTTGCCGCAGTTGTTTAAACCATCAAATGGAAAGATAAAGAAAAGGCATTCCAGGTTACTTGACAGTATTTATGACCTTTTTTTTTTATGGATTTAAGCACAGCAGAGGGCCACGAGGATGCTCAGAGGGCTGGAGCACCTCCCCTACGAGGACAGGNTTGGGCAGCCTGGTCTGGTGGGAGGGGTCCTTGCCCATGGCAGGGGGGTTGGAACAAGGTGATCTCTAAGGTCCCTTCCAACATAAACCATTCTATGATACTATGAAGGGAGCATTCCTTCAGCAGAACGGCTTGCAAATATTCAAGTCTGTGATTTTACACCGTCTTTGTGTAGAAATGCTGTGATTAGGTGTCATAGTTTAGGCTGGGATAGAGTTAATTTTCTTTGTAGAGGCTCATGATGCCGTGTTTTGTATTTTTGATGGATATAGTGGTGCTAGTGCCCCAATGTTTTAGCTTTTCCAAAGCAGTTCCAAAGCAGCATTGAGCACTTTTCTCCTTCTTGTGCTGCCCTGCCACAAGGAGGGTGGGGGCACAAGAAGTTTTTCTGGCAAGTTCTGGGACTTTTGGAGGTGTAGGATTTGATGGGAATGGCATTTGATGGCAATGGCAAATAATATGTCCCCAGATCAGAATGGAGACCAGCCTTTGAAGTTCTCCCAGTGAATTACCGTAAAAAAGCCAATCACTGCCAAATCATCAGCATTTATGATGGCTTCAGCCTCATCAGTGGAGTTGATCAAAACTGTGCTAGGTCCTGTTCGTCTTTTGAGCCACGTGATAAAGGTTGAGGCCCATCTGACTCCTGTGGAAGGGAAAGAGAATTAAAACGACCATCAAAATGAATGACAAATTTCTAAGCAATCAAGATAGAAGCAGTGGAGGTGTGGAAGGATGCTGAGCTTGGACTCCTTAGGGCTGAGGTCAAAGCTGACTCAAATCCAACCTCTGGTTCCTGGCACCACTGCCCGTACTGCTAGCTGTAGGAGATCAGCAGTGGGTGAGCACTGTGCTTTGTGGGACCTCTGGAGGTGCCTTTGTCCAGCTAACTGCTCAATCACAGTTGGAGAGTAGAGGTGACAAGTGGAAAACCTGTTCTGTGGGGTTTCATGTGTCCGACAAGTGAATCAAAACTGTAATGAGCTATAAAGAGCTATCGATCTGAGGTTTAATCCAGAATGGCTTCAAACCAATTGCAGATTTTATTGAACTGGCTATTCAATTCAGTTAGGTGTCAGAATGGTTCCTTTGGTGCTGCAGAAGGAATCTGATAGGTACAGAGACATGTTACCATTCCCCTCGTGGCACTGCAGTTTCACTTCTTGGCTTAGACGTGAGAAACAAGGCTGAAAACTGTCAGTTGTCCTTTAATTCTGGAGTGTTCCGTCTTTGGGGTTCCAAATTACCGCTGCTGATTTTACTGAGTTTAGATTTAGTCTGTTTATTTCTTCTCAGAAAATTCTTCTCAGGCTTTCAGGAGTTTTAGGAATCTTAAGCCTCTTTAAAAGTAGTTTCTAGCTATTGTGTTTTCAGAGGAAATGGAGCCATAAATTGAGGCTTTCAGCCATAAAGAAGCCCATTCATCTCTGTGAGTATGATATCCTTGTTGGACTAGAACAAAAACCCAGCAAAGGGTTAATGAAAACTGTACGTGAAAAAGCCTGTATGTGCGTGCTGTGAAGTGCCAGAGTGGATTATCAAAGATGCAAGTCCTAGTACTGCGTATTTTAATGATATGACAAGGTCAAAATTGAGTCATTCCGTTTTACCGCCATCAAGTCATTTTGAAGCAGGCTGCACAGCAGCTAGGTTACTTTATTTATTTCTTTTTAAGATGAAGCAGGCAGGCATCTGCTGCACAGGCTGCAGAGCAAAGCCCAGAGCAGTATCTAGTGGCCACACGGGGTGCCTACGTGCAGAGCTGAGCTCTTGCAGCTTGTGTCAGCAGCGTAACCCCACAGCAGACTTCAGTGTGGCTGCTCTTCCTGCTGGGTTGCTTTGCACAGCCTGTAGCTTGTTTCTTCTGGGCAAATTCTGGCCTTGAAGTTGTAAGTAATGGCTTTTACAAAGCCTAGAGTTTGGCTCTCACCGTATGTCCATTGTCAGGACAGTCACTCCAAAACGCCCTCTTCCATCAAATATTTGAGTGGATTTCTTGATTTAAGCAAGGTCTGCGTTCTCTTTTGTAGCGAAGTACACAAGTGTTGTGGAGGAAGTCACTGAGGGGTTACTGTGCATTTTCAGTCACCAATTCTCAGTGTTTAAAAGATTATATGTGATAGGCGAGCTTTTACTGGCTACTGTGCAGAAGCATTTAGCAAGTCAGTGAACTGTAATTTAAGCCAGTATTGGTGGTGTGTGTGCTCTGAACACTTAGTAGGTATTACAGAATGGCCGAGCGGAAGCCAGGCTCTTAACTTATGTCTTGCTGGCAGGTGTCTGTTGACGGGCAGCTTCCTGTGGAAGGACGGCTGCGTGCAGCTTGTGTTGCGATGCTCCGTACTCACTGGCTCTCACAAGCATGCCTGACAAGTAAGTTTACCAGTTTAAAAGATGTTTTCAAGCGAACACTGTAGATTTAATCAGAGACTAAAGTAGGAGCTTTCATTGTCATCTGTCAGCACCTGGAATAAAGTTCATTGTGCAAACCATGCTTTCAGTGGCATTTGTGCAGGAGCTGTTTGCACAAGTCTGGATTGTGGGAACTTTGGTACGGAATTCAATAGCTGATGCACAGGGAGAAACAAGTTACTAAAAATACTCAGGATCAGCTTTCAGCAGGGCAGCCGCCGGGGGCTCAGCGCTGGAGAAACCTGAGCACCTGCTTGTGTAAACGCTCAGGAACAAACTTTACATTTCTTCTTCTTTTTTTTTTCCTTTGTTTTAAACTTGTGACTCATGTTTATCTGCTTAGAGTACAGACGCTTGGCAAAGTCATGAATTTTTTGCCAGCTATGTAAAGATCACCATTTTAAGGAAGGAAAAAAAATTACTTGTATACACTTTCAGTGAAAGAAAAGCTCTAACAAACTTTAACAATCCTGGATTTCCCAGGATTGCTGTAGTCAGTCCTATTCCAATATTGTTGTCTTTGCTTAATAACTTTCCCCAAAAGATTTCAAATTATTCCATTGCTTTTCTGAGCCTCTGATGGCTGCACTGTAAAATTCTTTTCTTTGGTTTAGGAAGTATACCTACATAGATCTCTCCAAAAGTGATGCCTCCTATTTATTTCCATGGAAACTACAACAGATGCAAAGAGCACAATAACACTGTCTGATAGAGCACATTCTCAGCTACAAAACACCATTTTTCAACAGAGTCACCACCATCAGCTCTGCATTTTTGCCAGCAATGAACAAGAGCTGCGTGCTGTGCTTATACAAATCTGCCCCAGCGGAGGTGACCACTGTCACTGTCCCCACTGCTGGAAGGCTCCACCAGCCCTCACTGTGCCAACAGCCACTGTTTGGGCTCCATCAACGTTCAGCAAATGTTGATGGATGTCAGTGGGTGCCATTCTTTCTGCATGGAGGAGCTCAATGCCACCCCTTTGCTCCATCCCCACTCCCATGTCAGCAGCCATGGGGTCAGAGTGTCCCTCTGCTGCCATCTGTCACACGGCCACAGCATGGGACGGGATGTGGGTGGGAAGGTTCAGCCTCTGCTGCCATCCCACCAACATCCGCCTTTGACACCGCGGGCCAACAGCATAACATAGGAGGTGTTACTTTTGGAGCAGCCCCGTATAGATTAAGGAATTAGTTCAAGATCAATTGTTAAATGCAACATATTGCTGCAGCCTACTTCTGCAGGCCTGCGACCTGTGGAAGTTGCAGTGAACTAGTAGAAGTGGAAACTGGATAGGTTTGGGATCAAATTTTTGTTTGGTGTAACTTTTATTTATGGCTTTTTGTAGTACATGGGAGTGTGCCGATTTGGGGGACGTTTTTCTATGTCCTTACAGTAGAGTTATGCCAGCAGTGAGTTTGGCTGCATGAACTAAACACAGAGAAGCATATTCAGTTGTAAACTTTTAAGATTAATTAAAATCAAAGTTCTTCTATAAGTAAAAAGTTAATTATATGTTTAATACCATGGGCACAACCAGTTTGGTACCTTGCGTATCCTTTATCTGAGAACCCATGGTTTTATTCTCAGCAGCAAAATAGATCAGTATGTCCTGTCATTATCAGTGCAAAAGATAATTTACCTTTACAGTCTATGGGATCTTCCCGGATGCCATCCACAAAAAATTTCACAGTAGGAAACTCGTGAATATTAAATTCTTTTCTCAAATCATGTTGGTCTGTGACATCAATTTTTCCAAATTGAATTCTTGGAGCTTCTTTTTTAAGCAGTTGCGCAGCCTCAGCAAATTCTTTAGACAAATTCTGAGATGCTGAAGATAAAGGAGCATCTGGAAAGGATCAATCAAAAGAGAATGGGTTACACAGGCTGCAGATTGAAGCTTTCCAGTGGAAGTTATTATGTCTAGGAGTAGCTGGAGTTGGATAAAGGCCATTTCTGACTCAAGTAAATAAGAAATTATCTTTACGTTTTATTTCTTTTTGTTTTCTTTTCTTCTTCATTTTGTTTCTATTTGTTTTTGATGTTTGCTGGCACCGATTGCTTCTGGCGCTGGGGTGAGGAAGCAGCTGCTGAGGCCAACACCACAACGCGGGCTCCGTGCTCCAGGAGAGCTGGGTGCCAGCATTCAAGGGCAGACACAGATGAGAGGTAACAGAGACAGTGGCAAGGTCACCAAAATGTGTGTGGGTAGTGAGATGCCTGCAGAAACCCAGCGCCCGCTCCGTTGTGCACCATGTGTTGTGCCACAGCCACCAGAACTGGGAGGCCCTCAGAATGCCGTCAGCTCAGGAGCAGAATAACAGTGGGAGAATGTCTTCCCTTGCAGCAGTTCTATTGTTCTTGTGAATAGGGAAAGATAATTTAAAGAGTTGTTAGGCTTTTTG
The DNA here is from genome assembly GCA_013396635.1 of Penelope pileata. NCBI lineage: Eukaryota > Metazoa > Chordata > Aves > Galliformes > Cracidae > Penelope > Penelope pileata. The sequence goes on along the minus strand of WBMW01006282.1, from coordinate 294,459 downwards.
TTTTTGTTTTTTCTAGGTGTTGTTTTCGGTCTGTCTGTTGGAAGCGTCACTGAATTCCTTCTCACACTGTCATCGCTATTTTGTGAAGTGTCCTTGCAGGACTCTTACTTCCAGGGAAGAGACTGTAGCACCATTGCTGCAGCGAGTTTACCCAGACAGCAAATGCTGGAGAACAGCATCCCATTGTTTAGTGCCTTCCCTGATGACCACAGTTTCCCTTATTTTAAGAACTGCTGTAAGAATGCCTCCCTCTAAAGGTCATGAAGAACAAATGTTATATATGCCCTCACTCCCCAAAGGAAAGGTGTTGAGTGTGGGAGGACTGCCATATTTTCCATTTCCCAAGCTAAGTCTATGTATTTGAGGTTTTAAATGCACTTCTTGTCTTTTACTTGTCTCATATGTCAGCAACTCAAATTTTCTCAAATTTTTTTCTCAGTTTGTCATCAAAGCCTAACAAATTAAAAGGCAATACAGATTTTTAATCAGACTGTCAAAGATGCTCATTTTTACAGCTCAAGCCACTAGCACTATTGTTGTGTGCCACAGAAAACATTTTGTGAGGAACCAGACCTGCTTCCCTGAAGAACTTGCAGTGTTACTGCGTAAGGATTAAGAACAAGGCAGGATATCATCACAGAGCATCTCTGTCCTAGAGAGCATCAGAGTATGTTTTACACAAAGCCATGCCAAATGGATATGGCAAAAGTGGGAAGAGAATGATTAATCTTGTACTTTGAGAGACATGATTTCTCTTGGACACATCAAAAACCTGAGCAAGCCAGTACTTTTTTTCATAGCAGTGAAGTAAAATATATTGAAATGTGGCCAGAGATCCCTTTTGCTGATACATAAATGTGTTTAATGACCCTGAAGCATTCTTCAGGAGAGTGTACATGAAAGCATGATGAGTTCCTCCTTCTTTAACTATTTGCTGATGGCCTCAAATTGCATTTGGCCATCTATACTGATGTCTAGTAATTGCTGCAGACATTGTGAATATGCCTGTTGTCATGCTAAATACTGACTTCCTAGCTGCTAGTTCTTGACATGGTCAGAAAGTCATTTCAGTAGTTGTTTTTCATCTTTCCTGTGCAGTCTGCTTTTACAGTTTTCACTACAAACATATAATTTTCTCTCTTAGAAGACTTATGTGGAGAAGAATGGTTCCTGTTTAGCGTATTTGATTGGATGTGAGAAAAGCAAGATATTGATCTTGCTGCAAATGCAAATTTTATGTGACCTTGAAAGTGTTCCCGTTCCATTCTACCGTGCAAAGTACAGCCCATTATCTCCCGTGTTGACTTCTGTACTTTTAATCTGAGCTAATTTAATGGTTGAGATTTGTAGTTCAGTTGAGGTCTTCTGCTATGCAAACATCGAAGATTATTCTGGAGTTTGAGTCCTTACTCAGAATGCTCAGTAAAATAAGCATGTATAAGAGACATCTACATAAGGGACTTATGCTAATCAGTAGGACTGCATCAGGCAACCAGAACATCATCTAGTCATGCTTGTATCTGCCTGGACAAGTGTTTCCACCATCCAGCTGATTTCTAACTGTATACATTGCAAGCAAATTAATTGTCTCTTTTCAGACAATTTAATCCTAAGGACTGAGACAGATTTCCAACAAAGCCTGCATGAATGAGGCACCCGCATCCCACTATCCCTCGTGTTGCATTAGGTTCCATGTGAAGTTTAGTTGCAAGGTATACGTGTTCTTTGTGCTTTTGAACTGTTCACCTTCTCCATTCTCTCACATTCCACATTCCACGTTCTCACATTCCACATTCTCTGTGAGGAGACTTGTGTGTGCCCCAGTCACTTCCTAGCACGAGTGAGTGTTCTTTGGATATCGGCTTCGTGAGTGAGCTGACCATCTGGTCTGTACACGCTGATTCAAAATCAGTCACACTCCCTCCGCTTGCTGGAAGTCTCCCTTTTCTTATGTACACAGTCAGAAGTTTCTCATTTTTTTTCAGAAGCATCAGCTTTTGTGCCTTGAGAAGGACGTGATCGTCTTTGAGAGTCACCCTTTCTTGCCTATTAAATCTCATTATCTCAGAACAGATTGTCAGTTACAGGCTGCAGGATATGGTGGCTCACTGGATACACAGACCTGCTAGAAAAGGTAGATGTCACTTCATTTTTTAATTTTTTTTTAATAAGTGGAAATACACTTGGTGAACAAAGTAGCATTGCAAAGTCTGCACTACTTGTGTGTTTGTCCCTAGGTTATAAAAAGACAAAGAAAATGTAACCACCCTGATAGGTAAGACAGTAAACTACTGACAACTGCCATACAGAGGTACCTTGACAGGCCTCAGAAGTAGGCCCATGAGAACTGGCTGACTGTCAGAGCTCAGAGGGCTGTGATCAGCGGCACAGAGTCCAGTTGGAGGCCTGTCACTAGCGGTGTTCCCCAGGGGTTGGTGCTGGGCCCTGTCTTGTTCAATATCTTCATCAATGACCTTGATGAGGGGATAGCGTCCACCCTCAGCAAGTTCACTGATGATACAAAGCTGGGGGGAGTGGCTGACACGCCAGAAGGCCGTGCTGCCATCCAGCAAGACCTGGACAGGCTGGGAGTTGGACAGAGAGGAGCCTGATGAAGTTTAACAAAAGCAAACGTAGAGTCTTGCACCTGGGGAGGAATAACCGCATGTACCAGTACAGGCTGGGGGCTGACCTGCTGGAGAGGAGCTCTACAGAGAAGGACCTGGGGGTCCCAGTGGTCAACAGGTTGGCCATGAGCCAGCAGTGTGCCCTGGTGGCCAAGAAGGCCAGCGGGATCCTGGGGTGCATTAAAAAGAGCATTGCCAGCAGGNGCACAGGCTGCCCAGGGAGGTGGTGGAGTCTCCTTCCCTGGAGATATTCCAGACCCGCCTGGACGCCCACCTGTGTGACCTGCTGTAGGGAACTGCTTTGTCGGGGGAGTTGGACTCGATGATCTCTCAAGGTCCCTTCCAGCCCCTGTGATTCTGTGAACCCCATGAAGCTGAGGCTAACTGCGGGGTCCTGCACCTAGGTCAAGGCAATCCTTAGTATCATTTCAGTCTAAGTGAAAAATTGACTGAGAGCAACTCTGCAGAGAAGGACTTGGCGATGAAAAAAATTGGATATGAACCAATATTGTGCTTTTGCAGCCCAGAAAGCTAATGATGGGGCTGCATCAGAAGTGTGACAGCAGATGGAGAGAGGTGGTTCTCTCCCTCTCCTCCACTCTTGTGAGACCCCGCCTGGAGTCCTGCACCCAGCTCTGGGGTCCCCAGCATAAGACAGACATGGACCTGTTAGAGTAGGTCCAGAGGACAGTCACAAAAGCCATCAGAGGGCTGGAACACCAGAAATGCTGAGAGATTTTAGTCAAGAGAAGAGAAGGCTGTAGGGAGATAAGGCCAAAGGGAGTAAGCTAATACTGACTTAAAATGGTCACAGTCTGTAGTTATTTGCAGTAGTATTTGTAGTGGTTGTGCTTCTAAGTGTACACATTCCATCTTCCCTGTGATGCTTAATTTTTGCTAAAGTGTTTGAGGTTTTTCTTATCTTGTTTTTGAGGATATGTAAGTCAAAGATAAAAGCAACAATACTGTGCAATGCAATTCACCACTGGGGTTTATATTCAGTTAACATATAGCGTAAGTAATAAAACTCTCCCATGCGGGCAGCACTGATGTAAGATCTGTCACCTATTGCTGGCAAGTGCTCTATGTTCCCTATGCTAGCAGGCATCTGAGTGGTACTTAAATTAGTTTGACATTAATGGAGATGCCACAGACTGCAGCAGAGTGAGGCCCCTTTCCTGTGCTCCTCATACATCCAGGACACACAGTTTGGGTGAGAGCAGGCATATTGCTGTGTGCTGCTCATGTTGATTTCTGACATTGTTCTCCCTTCACAAAAAAAAGCAAATTAAAACTGAAACCTCTGTTCCTCTGTACCTCCCCACCTCCTTCATGCTGCCCCTTCTGTCACTTTCTTGTTGCAGAAAGCCGTTGGCAAGAGGGCAGAAGAGTGCTGGATTTCTGGATCGTTGCCTTGAATCCGCCCAGTGCACTTTGCTCGGCTCGTTAGGGTACTGACACTGCACAGCAGAAAATCAGCAGATGTTTTTCTATTAAACCTTGCCTGAGGGACTGCAGACCTGTGACACAGCAAGGGTGGAACTAAAGGGGGCATTGGGAGTGCCTGGGAGTCGCTGGGCACAAGACATCAAAACAGGCCTTTCCTCATTAAATATTGTGGGACTGGTAAGTAGATAATGATATACAGCAGGGAAGGGGTTGGGGTTTTCTCGTAACAGGTAGACATAAGGTGGATCCTTATTAAATTAAATCTAAATCTGGAGCTTAAGGTATTCTCCTTCTTGGTACAAGTCCACTTTCTGGCGAGTATGAGATTCCTTTGCATCCCTCACTGCACTGTGATGATTGAGAAGAGTCTCAGGTCTTGCATTCATTCTGGATTTTTTAAACTAATTCCTAACAGCCCCACAAATTCCCTGCATGGCCTGGGGAATATCGCTTTGACTCTCATTCTGTCAGTTCCCTTAGCAGTTCCTTGTTCACACAGTTGGTCTACTTAGCCTACTTTAAGGAGTAGGACATAAAATATTGGTACTTTGTGGCTTCTCACCCTTCTCATGCCATGGCAAAGCAAACTACAGCAAATGGGCCAGCTGGTTCAGCATTGTGGGCTCAGGTTTTGCACATCCCAGGCCAGTACAGCAGGGCAGGATGTGTTTTCATTGCCTTGAAGGCTAGTTAGTGGCATTGTCTCCAAAGCGAGCTGCTGAGATCAAGGCTAGAGGTTTCCAGGTAATGCTTCTGGGCTGAGGAGCTTGTCAGTCTTGTGACTGATTTCATAATTCTCTGCAGGGACTATACATGCCATTATGGTTTGTAGGAAGAAAGGCAAACCATGAGTTTTCAGTAAGCTCTTTAGATAGATGTAGTGACCTTGAATCCAAACTAGAATGCAGTGGTCAGGATGTGGTTGGAGAGCAGTGCTTCATCTCTGAGTTTTTCCAAACATGCAGAGTGCAAGGACATGCTATGTTCATCCTCTGGTTCTGAAGAAACACATTTGTGAGAGTGGTGGAGTGTCAGGGGGAGATTCAAGATTTCTCTGAAGTAGGAGCAAGAGACCTTGGTTTAGGTCTCCTACATCCTGTGAGTGCCCAAGTCCCTGGGCTGCTATATTCTGAACAATTCTGTATTCATCTCTCATTTTTAATGGAGCTTTTCACGTCTTCTTTCTTTTTGGTATTAGCTTATTTTAGGCTTCATAACAGTCTCAGGATTAGTGTTTAGTATGATCCAAAGTTATTTTTAGTTTCATTAATTGATCACCTGCACTTCTGCTAAGTTAGGATATTGCTTTAACTTCAAATATCTATTCCAGATTTTGGATAGGTTTTGGGTTTGCAGTTTGTGCTTGCATCTAATGCCTACCTTCATGGGAGAGCTAGTTTACAAAATGTTTGTGCAATTCGCAGCAGAGCTTGGCACAGTTGATAGCAGGCTGAAGCTCAAGGAGGTCAAGCTCAAGGAGAGGAGCCAAAGCTTTTGTTGTCTTACGCAGATTGAAGAGTCCCATAGCACACCTATCCAGAAGAAGTTCCTACCTTAAGTAGAATCTTTCCCTGCTTGTTTGGCTGAACTGTCTCTACTTGGAGATTTACATCATTTTTATTTACACTGCTATCTCTTATAGGACTCCTTTGTCTCCATTGCTGTAACCCCTTTCCCCGCACCAATTGTAGTGCTTGGTGTTTAATACAAAATATGTTCTGTCTCCATGCATTTTGATTTCCGTCCTGCTGTAGGCTGAATGATCACTGAGCACAAGGCGTAGGCATGGAATTGTAAGCACATCTGTTAAAATTCAACATGAATTTTAAGTGATGATCTGGAGAAGGGGTGGGATGAGCACTTCTCCATGAGACTGGTCTCCCTGATAGATTGTATGAAGCAAGCTAGAAAAATGCATTGGAAAGATTTTCAGTTTAAAACCAATGCTATCCATAGGACTTATGCAGCCACACTATGAATGAGCTGCGCCGCGTAGCCCTTTTAAACTCCTGTGTGGGCTCACTGGGATCACTGGCAACGAAACTCAAAAGGAACTTTGAACTCAGCCAATCATCAGGAGATCGTGCCAGGCAGAGGTAGCACAGGTTTTTGTCAATTGAAAGAAACTCAGCTGTGGCCTGTGCAGTCCAGGTAGGCCAGTCAAACAGCTAGCTCTTGCTGCCCAGAGAGGCCCAGCTCTCCCATCCTACTTCGTCTTGCTGCCTTGATGCTGACGCTGGCCCACCAGGCAGCAAGCTGAGGCAGCAGTAACCAGCCCCACCAAACCCTGCTCAGGCTGCTGCCTGCCCAGCTGGCCCGGCTGGTGGGAGGGCAGCAGGCATGCTGGTGGCCGGAGGGGCCAGGCATGCACGAGACAGGCAGGCTGGCCCGTGTCTGTTGCTTTGCCTGCGACATGAAATGGCATTTTGGTTGGTGGGCATGAATTGTAGCATGTGAACCCTTGGAGGAGTTTTGCTCTGGCAATAAGAGTTAGTGCTACCAGCAAGCTGCTAGAAAAGCTGCTCCATATTTGTGGAGGAGGAAGTTTCGCAGTGTCTGAGCTTTCAGGTGGGTCTGATCACAAGACTGTACTTTTGGATTTTGCTTTTGTGACTTACTTTCTGCAATGCCAGACCTTCTAACTCACAAAGTTAGTTGCTCAAAAGGCTCTGCTAAGTTTCCTCCCCATGGGGAATGAACATGAACTTAACAGAAAAACCACAAGCCTGCCTCCACCTAATCAAGCACTAAATTCAGTGAAAGAGTCTTGCAGACCTGTATAACACAGTTACAGACCCTAAAATGTTGTGAAGAGCTGTTCCCTGAAGTCCAAACACATTGGAGAGATGGCATCTGGCATACATCTCATACAAAGTGTGGATGAAAATGTAAGAGAGAGGAAAGCCCTCTCTGATTTTTGAATACCTAGAGTTTCACCCATCGTTGCTGGGAAACACACTTGCAAGATTAGGCAGCGGCAGCAGGGAATGGAAAGTCAGAACTGCGTATGCGGACCCATCTTGGTATCCACTATGGGTCTTATGGAGCAGACTGATATTCAAGCACCCCGAAAAGGAATCAAGGATTGTAGTCATTGTCAGAAGTAGATACATCAAACAAGGACTGCTGGAGGACAAAGCAGCAGTAGAACAGGTATGCATTCGTGCTCCAGCGTCAGCCGCGCTTTGCAGAGCAATGAGGGTTAGAGAGCCAAAGTTGGTACTCACAGAACTCCACCAGCAGGTACTTCGTTTCCTTCAGTGCTCTGTCAAAGTTGCTGTTTTTCAGCAAGAGTACGTTGTTCTCCTTTTTTATTTTGGGGAGTTTGGCTTTCTTGAGCTTTCTTTCAGTTGGGCTTATGCTGTCTACAGCCAGGAAACCTATGAGAAATAACAATGGCAGAAAGAAACACCGATGTGTCTTCATCTTGCCCTACCCTTATTCAGTGACTGAAAAGAAAGGAGCGAAGGAGCGCAAAGCAGCAATATTTGCTGCTCAGATGGCTACTGTCGTATCAGCTAAGAGGCTGATAAGGCTGATAAGTCTACCACCAGTGGAGCCAACTGCCTTTCCTCTGGAAGGTTAATGTAGTTAATTACTTCCCCACGTCTAGCAGCGTTTGGAAAAACAACTTCTGTTGAGATAGTAGGTTTACTGTTTCCGTAAGCTATCAGAACCCTGGAGAGAAGGTGAGAGAGCACAGCAGGGAAACGTGCCTGCAGAAGCACGGGGCGGTTTGTGGTGCACTTCAGGCAAGCTGCTGCTGTGAGCAGTGCCCAGCACAGAGCGGCAGACAGCGGCAGGTGGGGTGCCTGGGGCAGCAGGGCAGTGCCTGGCTGGCTGTTGCGCTTGAGGAGCTGCTCACTACAGATTCAGTGTGTGCTTTCTGATTAAGTGCCGTGCTGTAGCTCAGGAAAGATACCTGTTTTGTAGGTGAAACCAGAGCATTTTGCTGTTGATTCTCAGCTGTAGCACAGTTTCATGCAGTATGAACAGCTTGAGGCCCAAATTAATTAGCTAATGTCTGTACAGTAAACTGAAGGTTCCAAATGTTGTAATTCAACCTGAGGATTGCTTTCTGCTGTGTCTGTGAACTCTGAGGCCTCCTCGAAGTTCGTTAGTCATTTCAGAACATGTTAAAAAATACCTTATAAAAAGGTCAAGAAGGTGCCATTTACTAATAAATTGTTATTTTTTTAAATATTTGCCAGCCTCAAGTTGTAGCAGGAACATCTATGACCCTTAAACCATGTTGAACACCCAAAGCTGTAGCTCCAAAGAGCTGAGCAATCTAGAGGGTAAGGATTGAGGTGGCTTGAGGACAGGTCGATCCAGATCTATAGAACCAAAGAGTTAAATAAATTAATGGTTAAAGAAATTTCTCTCTGGAGGAGATGCAAGTGTAGCTTCACCACTCCATGCCCTTAGACTAAAGGATGAAAGATGTAGTGTCAGGACAGTGCTGCTGGAAGTGGTTGATGATCCTGGTGGTTGTTGATGTGGTTAGTCTCCATTTTTGAGGGGTGACAGATGGCTTCAGTTTAGGTTGTTTTCATACTTGGTGTGAGCAGGCCTTGGTTTCAAGTGAACTCTTTCCTATAAATCTCAAAGGCTTTGGGTTGCAATGTTCCTTGAGATGTGTCTGATTAGAACTTGTGCAGGGTACCTAATGAGATCAGGGAGCTGTATACTCAGGCTGCTTTCGAGATAAGATCACACCTAAATGCAGACACAGCAATCAGATTCTAAAGGAAGAAAGAAAAAGCAGGAAGATAAGAGGCTCCTGTTTGACTCTGTTGTTGTTTTCATAACAAAGAAAGTATCTGTTGTTCATCTCTTTTCCGAAGCTGTCTTCCAGGTAATATCCTAGGAGGGTAAAAACGATCTTTCAGAATAACAGAGGAAAACTTACAAGGCCTGTCTGATCTGAACATCCTGTACTGTAAGCTACCCCAGCCCAAGGCTCCCAGGCTGACAGAGCCATGTGCTTACAGAGCTGGTTCTTCAGCCACTGAAACAAACAGCAATCAGATAAAATTCCGTCTGAAAACCTCCTGTCAGGGAATAAGCACAAATTTGGAAAGGACTTCTAATCACCAGGAAGGAAACTAGAATAAGAGGAGAATTGTACAGAAGTTAGTCCCTCAGGACATGGGGAGATTCCTTTAGATTTAATGGGGTTGCTACATCCCTAGGGACTTGATTAAACTCATAAGTTTAATTGAAAGGTTCGCACCTGTGAGTAAAGATGCAGTTTTCAAAACTGGACTGTAACTAACTGCCTGTACCTGTATATTGTGAAGGCAAGACTAGGAGTGATGGCATTTTTATGTATTTTACTGTGTGTATCTTTCTCAAAGTCGCACGCTTCAACTGAAGCAAATGAAAGTCTTTGGAATTTCACCTTTGCTTGCATACTGTTTGTTTTGTGTTTATTCCATGCCCCCAACGAAATTAAAACTCAAAAGGAAAAAGGGATTCATGTTGATGCAAAAGTCTGGCGTGAGGAATTGCCACCGTGTGCGTATTTAAGACATAACATGATTACATAGAATTGAATCAGTGGGATATACAGTGTCCTGAGCTCAACACATTTCCTAGATGTTAGCAACAGGTCATTTCATTTCTATGAGCAATCAAAGTAAAATATAAAACTTAGAAGAATCAAGAGAGAAATATTTAGAAGAAGACTGGCAAGTGAAGGTTTAGAGATGAGATATGAGATTCATTCATGAGCTGAAAAATCAGAGGACAAAGATAAAAAAAGATCACCAACTCTGAAAAAGAAGAAATAATTGAGAATTGTGTAAAATAATGGGGAGAAACAGGGGGGCATGCAAACCACCAGTTTATTCATGCTACTTTGCATTAATTTATCCAGCATCACAAACCTGACAGCAGACAGCATCTGGCAGTTGTTTTTAAATAGATTTTCTTTCATTGCAGATAACTGATCCCTGTAAGTGTACATCTTCATTTTTTTCCCACTGCCTGATAAATCATCATTTATCATGAGAACATTTATTAAATCCTGGATTCCTCAGTGCTTGCAGATTCTGAAGTCGCCTTTCAGATTCTTCCATGGATGTAACAGGCTTCCTACATCTCAGATTATTTCATATTATGACTCTATAAACCGGTGTGAAACGGAACTGCCAGAATATTTCAACTTTGCAAGTGACGTCTTGGATGAATGGTTGCAACTGGAAAAGGTAGTGATTTTCTTCTGTTTTATAGACATTGGAACAGGTATGTGAGGACACAAATCAATTACTGTGATGAATGCTGGATAATATTAGCTGGAAATTAGAATGTAGTGTTTTCTTTTATTTGTCAGAAACATGGGCGTCTCTCTTGGAGACTGATTGCCAAGGATCGCTTGCTTAGTCTGGAGTTATTTTGGATTGAAACTAAATCTTTTAGGGTTTGTCATCTTATTTTAGTATTTTCTGTTGCTGTATTCTAGGATGGAAGACTACCAGCAAATCCAGCTTTTTGGTGGGTAAATGATGAAGGAGAGGAGGTGAAGTGGAGCTTTGAAGAGTTGGGGTTTCTGTCCAGGAAGACAGCTAATGTACTTTCTGAGGCATGTGGTTTGCAGAGAGGAGACAGAGTTTTGGCAGTTCTGCCTCGTGTCCCTGAATGGTGGCTACTGAGCATAGCCTGTATCCGAACAGGTAAGTAGCCTTATTGATCTCTTAGACACAGAAAGAGTCCAGAAAATAAATACATGAGAAAGAATTACTTTATGAATCTGAAAAAAAGTAGGCAGGAGTTAGGTGCTCTGTTCTATACAATTCTTTTATATAGAAGGAGAGTTGGCAGCACTCACACAGGAGCCTAAACAACATTGTACTCAATGCTGAGCTGACAGAGTTCAGTTAAATGCCATCCGTAGTTGAAGCCGGTGGAGGCTGAATGGTTACAATCTTAAGGCCAGATTTGATCAGACATATTATCAGTATGGACAGTTTTAATGCAGTAAGTTATATGACTGTACTGTTTAATAACTCAGTACGGTATTTTTCTTCTCTGCTGTTACTTTCACAAATTCTTCAGAACAATTTGCCCCATCACATTTTCAGTCTGCAAAACATCCATGATAGAATAATTCAGCACCAACAGGGACAGAATCCAACATTTTTGTGTTGTTTGTATTGTGTCTCTGTTTGTTGCAGGTTGCAGATGATGCCGAGGCTCTGGGAATCCAGTTCTTTTGTATCCAAGATTTTCTGGAGTATGACATGGGAATATCATTCAGTAGCTTAGTGCTTCAGTTTCCCAATTGTAAAATTCGGTAGACACCTCTGAGGGTGCAGCAAGACTGAAATCAATCATACAGGTCTAGGCTGTTGAAACCTTTGGGAAAAGGGCATATAGAAATCCAGTAAATTCCCTTTTTTCCCTCTGAAAACTTGATTGTGATCACATTGTGCCCATTATCCAAATTCATATTTGTTTGTGTTACAAAATTAATCCAAGCTTGACTGAGCAATGTGTGTAAGCTACCTGACCTGAATCTCTTGAGATCATGTTGTAGAAGAACAGTAAACGGAAATGGTCAATTTTCTGAATTGCTTGTTGCTTTTTTCCAGGAATTGTCTTTATTCCAGGAACATCCCAGTTAACAGCCAAAGATATTTTATACCGACTCCAGGCTTCAAAGGCCAAGTGCATCATTACCAGTGATACACTGGCACCTGCAGTGGAATCTGTCTTGCCTGACTGCCAGTTTCTGAAAACCAAACTAATTGTAGCCAAAGAGAGAAGAGGTGGGTGGCTGAACCTCAAAGAACTCCTTCTGTGAGTATCCAGTTGTCTTATCAGCATCCCTGTGAAGTAAAGAAAACTGTGTTGGTCAGGTGACACTGCTGAGTTTTGGGATTCCAAAACACAGATGAGTTATGTTTTTTCCATCCCTCTGCCACCTCACTGTTGTCACTGCATTAAGTACAAATCCCTCCAACATACCTTTTGGGAGCTAGAATTAGATCTTTGAGCTTCTCCTTACTCAGCACCTTGTCAGCTTCTAACAAGGTCTCTATTTCCAACAGTGATCGCAGCACAATCTGAAGTCATGTTGTGCTTGTCAGTGAGCCCAGCCCAATGGCTCTCAAATTTGGTAATAAGATAACCATTGCCAGCTCTTGTTGCCCAGCTAAAATGGCATCAGCTATTTCTCCCTTTGACTATCTTGATAGCCCAGACAGTCTGAATTGTTCGTCAGAATCTTGAACTTAAATAATGTAATGTGTGTCTAGGATGTCTTACCTGGCATCATAGCCTGAATGTGGCCCCCATTGACATCAGGGTGGGAGATGGTATGTATTGAGGGAGAAGCTGGTTTTGCATCTTGAGAGCCCTTGCAAAATAGCTGTAGAAAATCCCTGGAATATGCTTTCACATTGTGAAAGCGATGATATACAGAGCATACTTGTGTCTAGCAAAATGTGCTCTAACTCTAATGTGTACTATCTGATGCAACTATTTATTTTGTGAGATTGGATAGTTTGGGGCCCACTGTTTTCCTGTTTATCTTTTGAACCTTAAAAAATAAAGTTTCCTTTGTGGAAAAAGTACGTGCAGTAGCCATCATATGCTATTTCTTCTTAAGGGTGACATCTGCTGACCATAAGTGCATTAAGACAAGAAGTCAAGATCCAATGCTGATCTATTTTACTAGTGGAAGTACAGGCTCTCCAAAAATGGTGGTGCAGTCCCACAGCAGTTACGGCATCGGATTTGCAACCAGTAGCAGGTATAGTTCCTGGATGCTTCCAGCATCTTGACATAATCACAGAGTCACAGGAGTTGGAAGGGACCTTTGGAGATCATCTAGTCCAACCCCCATGCTAAATCAGGTTCTCTACAGGAAAGTGTCCAGGTGGATTTTGAATATCTCCAGAGAAGGAGATTCCACAGCCTCTCAGAGCAGCTTGTTCCGGCACTTTGTCACCCTCACAGCAAAGAAGTTTTTTAAATGTAACAGTAAAAACTACAGTAAATGTAGGTGTTTCATGAATGTAGGATCATGCTTCTTCCTCACCTTTCCCCTCTTGGTGTGAAACACTGGTTATTAAAAGTTTTTTGTAGACTTGGGTGAAAAGATCAATCTCAGTGTTTTATCACTTACAGGGCTGATTGCAGTAGCAATCCTGAGGAGCAGTCAGGATAGCCTCCTTACAGCAAAACCAGACAAAGTTGTGTTCTTTAGTATTATGTAAGTCTTATTCGAGAACCAAAGGCCCTTGGACCGTGGGTAGCATTGCGTCTTAAAAGTTGCAGTTCACTTGGAATCTGGCTTGGCTTCCACTGAACATCCTTCTCATTTGTACTTACCAAGACAGGAGAAATTTTGTAAAAACCAAAAGATACACTTCTCTAGGCATTCTCTCTTGAAAGTCAGTAGTGTGGAGTCAATAGAATTAACTTGGCTGTTTTCCTAGAGAAATAACCTGCAATTTAGCTCATGTCTCTGGTGCACAAGGTGAGGAAAGCCTTCTCCAAATGATCGATTTTTGGTTTGGATCCATGATCTGTGACACGGGCCAAGCCTGTTTTGTACTGTTCAGGATTAAAACAGACCCTAGAAATGTTGAATAGGAGGAAATGAAGGGAAACGAGAATGTTTAAGATTTTTTAAAATTCCTACAAACTTTCTAAAAAGCCCTAATTGCTGACACCACATCTTCTAAGGGAAGCTTCCTGCCCTTTCCTTCAGCAGTGTTGACCTGGGCCTAAGTCTTTCACACTGTATGAAGCATTTTTTTCTTCCTCTACTTTTCCAGGTACTGGATGAACTTGACTCCCTCAGATATAATGTGGAATACCTCTGATACTGGCTGGGTAAAGGCTGCTTGGAGCAGTGTTTTTGCACCATGGATCAGTGGATCATGTGTTTTTGTACACAGTATGCCACAGTTTAAACCAGCAGTTATTGCAGATGTAAGCATAACATTTCATACTGTGAGCTTTATTTCCACTTCACATAAGTGAAGCAAGCAAACTAGACTCCAGTGCATACCTACTCACTGCTCTTTAGCAGCAGGCATGGAACTTCCCACATCCCAGCCATTATCCCTCCTTTTGGTGCACAATAAGAAAGAGGAACAAGTGCTGAAAGATGCAGGATAGAATTAGCTCATAATCACTGCTGTCCTGCCCCGTACTTAACCTAACGGGAAGTTTGAGTATGGACTTCCAGGTACTTTGGGAGAAGGGTAGGCCGGTAATCAGCGTACGGTATGGATCTGAATTGGGTTTCTGCTATTCTGATCTTTCAGTGAGTTGCCAGAATGCCTTTCCTCCTCGTTTCAAGAGCCAGTCAGCTGGTTCTCCTTGACATCAGCCTGCCGTATGGAGAGGAGATCCAGACTATCCCAAGAATAAACTTGGAAAAGCTTCATCTTAGTTCCCTGTTGTCACTTAGCCTTGAGCCTAGGACATGATTGTTGTGGGAAGCATAAAATGGTCTTAAATGAAACTACTAGGTGCTTTCAGTGATTGTTCATTCACGAGTGATTTTCATTGGACAGAAAGCACTGCATTTTTCTGTAGCAGTGGTACTGACTGGTACAACCACTCTGTGGTCAGGATATCTCATTCATTCACAATTTGTTCTGTGTTAAATGTATCTGGCAATTTTATGGGTTTCAATTTGCAAACATTTTTGCACATTTTAGCCTCGTTAATATCACATGACATTTACAAGGTCAGACCCATCATTCATTTTCTTTTCAACAAAATAACTTTCTTTTTTTCTTCTAGACTCTCTCAAGATACCCTATAACCACCTTCTGCACTGCCCCCACTGCCTACCGCATGCTTGTCCAACATGACCTGAGCAGGTACTGCACATCTGTGTGTTGTAGGGGTGGCAGAGGCTGGATATAATGCTGTGACATTGGCTGCTTAGTTACTTAGGTTGTTTTATTTTTCCAATTAAAGGAAGGCTAATTGTCAAAAATTTGCTCTCAGAAGAGAAGGCTATGTTCTGAAAGAGCAGAATTAGTCACACCTTAGGCCATTCAATCTTCAGGAATGGAGTTCACAAAAAAGTGCACAGAGGAAATAAATGAGATCTATTTTTTAAGGTATCACTTCCTCTAAACTTATGGCTCACGGTTAAATTTAAGGAGGATTTCAGACAGCACTGGATCAGGGAGCTGCTGGAGTACAGTGAAGTCATTCCTGTATGAGAATGAAGGGATTGTTCAGAGGACTTTGACATGCTGAAAGTTATCTGGCAGCTATTCCCACTGGCACTGTAAAATATTTAGCTTATGAGAAGTAGTCAGTGTGATTTCTAAGGAGTTTTCGCACCTTTAGTAATGTACTTACTCTTCTCACACAGGTCTTTCATCCTGACAAAAGCCAGCCCTAATTTACTGGAGAGCTCAGGCTCTGTGTTTCTATTCAGCCTTTCTTTTGCTTCAGGAAATTCTCGTTGTCTTATTTTGTCAGGACATAGTCACGTAATTCAGCTTTCCAAGAACATCTGAAGTGCTTGTTCAGATTGCCCGTTTCTTGTCCTTCTTCCAAGGAAATGCCTTTGTTAACTCTTTTTCCAACAAAATTTGTAAACACTCTTTTGTCCCTACCAGCTCCTATTGACACAGAGATAAACCACCTCAGTGGTAACATGAGCAACTTAGGAGTCCAATCAAGGGCTGTGTGACAGAATCATAGAATGGTTCAGGTTGGAAGGGACCTTAGAGATCACCTTGTTCCAACCCCCCTGCCATGGGCAAGGACACCTCCCACAAGACCAGGCTGCCCAAAGCCCCATCCA